>JAXQQM020085044.1:0-263847 GCA_034641835.2 Pinus albicaulis
TTACTATTTTGGTTATAAGTGGTTGGGCGTTTGACAAGTGCTTTCGGGTCGGAAATCATTTTAGGATTGGGGAGCACCTCTGGGAAGGGAAGAAAACGGCCAAAAGAGGGCCATATAAAAAATGGCGTCTGCGATTTTCGAGAATATGGTGCTCAAATGGTCATTAGAGGATATAATGAACGAAAATCTATTCAAAGGCAAGGTCAGTATCATTTTGCTTAATATTTCAGAAAGTAGCTGCAATTGCTTGAATTCTGAATGATTACTTAGTAATTTTTATTTTATTTTATAATAAATATTTTGAGTACTTGGGAGACCATTCAATTAGCTATATAAACAACCATGAAATTCAAGGTTAAAATTCTAGTAAGTCAAGCTTTAATGGTCCACGCCCCACTATGGTTGCATGCCCAGTATTCTCTATTTTGTTCGATGTATTTCTGTGTGTTGTTCTATTGTGTGAATTTAATATCTTCAGTGCAAAGAAATTCACAAATTTGACTCCATACATTTCATAATTGGGTTGGCCCTGGTTATTGTGATTATTTTGCTTCTACACCTGTGTTCTTGGCCATAGTGTTTTCCAGAAGCTTGTTCGTATGACACCTGTTTTTTCACTCTACAAGCCCATCAGCAAATATTGTGTTCATGTTTAAGTCTTGGGCAGCATCATTTCTATAGATTTTCAAGAATAGGCACTGAGGTGCCAGCTGTGTTCCCTCTGAAACCCAAAGCTAAAGCTATATATGATCAAAGGTTACTAAGTATAATCAAATTAAATGTTCAAGTAGGAGGTTCTCCAAAATTGATGAGAAATGTTGCGAAACTATTTCATATACGGAACTATCTCCACCACTACGGCAAGCTAACTCATCCCCAGGAAGCCGAAGGAATCGCATTTCTGAAGGATTGGCATTCAACATTATTTTAGTCCACGGCGCTTGCCAGCCGCATCGCGAATCAAACTTTTTGACCAAACATCAAGAACAACAGCGACAAAGAGCTCTGCGTTCTTGGAACAACACTTTGATTTTTCAAATATTTGTAGTGAACAACATCTGAAGCGGAAGAACAACACCGACAGGTAACTCTGCGTTCTCGGAAGAACAACACCGTGAATGCGGAAGAACAACACCATGAATAGCAGAAACAGTGAACAACGTGGTTGTTCACAACTTAACCCAGGATTTCACAGCGCCAGATCTCACGAAAAGTCTGAATTTTCTTGGAAATCTCAAAATGGAAATCCAATCAATAGTAAATATTAAAAATGGCAAGGAAATCTCAGATTTTGTGGAAACAAATCATTTGGGCCAAGTTAAAATTGATTCCGCTGACAAAACATGAAAATGGATTTGGGTAAATGCAAAACAATATCAAGGTATTTTAAAGCGCAGACTTGCCTGCTTTAAAAGGGAACAAATAAGAAGAAAACAAACCCATAAAAAGAAAAAGAAAAACAACAAAAATAAAGAAGAGTCAATAATGTACAGTGCCACAACTACACCTCTTACTTGGTCATCACATCTCTATGTCCAAGAACTGATGAAAGCTAGGGCAAGGCTGGAAATTTTAGAAACCAGCGAACATGAAAGAGACAACAAACATTCAGAGATCATACTTGCAAATTAACGTTTAATGAAATGTAATAGAATTTTTAAAGAGTAGGTAACAATGTTACAAGATACTGTAGAGGCAGGAAAACGAGAATGGGAAAACATGAAGACAACATGGCAAATCAGGAATGATGCAATGGCAGCAAACAAAGATGTGATAATCTCTAAAATAACTCATGTAGATACACAAATGGGTCAGCAAATAGTCCTTTTCGAAAAAAAGACAGAAAAGAACAAGAAGACATACATTCCAAAAGAAATCAAAACTAGGGTTGAGGATAGTAATGGTCACAGGATAGAGGAAAAAGAAGATGTAAGTTTTCGTAGAGCACAGGAAAGATAAAATAAAGAAAGAAAAGATAGAGAAACAAACTGTATTATCATGGGAATAAGAGACTATGGAAAGAATGAAAGCACTTTCAATTTGACAAGGGACTTTTTGAGAGAGAAATTACAGTGGAGAGGGAAAATTTGTCAAGCAAGGAGGGTGGGAAAGATATATGAGGAAATACCTCGAGCTATAAAAGTCATCATGACAAGTGTGCAATAGAAACATCATCTCTTAAGAAAAAAGAAACTCTTGAAAGGCTCGCACTTTTTCCTAGATGAAGATTTAACTAGCAAGCAACAAGAAGAGAGAAGAGAAGAAGTGGAGAAAGTTAGAGCAGCAAGAAACGAAGGGAAAAGAGCATGGTTGTACAATGGTAAAGCAGTGATTGCAGTGTTTGGGCCTCATGGAAAAACAGGGCAACAAGTGGACAATGAAGAAAAAACAGGAATTCTATAATAGGGAGAAAAACAATAAGATCAACATGGATGAAAAGGGGTGAAGACTCAAATTCGACACTTGTGTGTCAAACCGCGTAGCAACCAAATCCTACCCAGGTCTACTTAAGTCTAGTTTGTTGGAACTGTAGAGGTTACCCTTGGAGGAGGGGACCTGGGATAGGGCCTATTGTAGAAGGTAGAGACATAATTTGTCTCACAGAAACTCATGAGCATGATGTTTGCAAAACTGCTATGTTTGACGGTTATTTGAAGTTAGCAGTTTGGAACGAGGCAACAGAAAATGGCAAAGGGTACGGAGGAATACTGCTTTTTGTGAAAGAAAAAGAAGGTCGTCACATTCAATAAGTGAAAGAAGATACAAATAAGCAATATTTATGGTTCAACATAACAAAGAATGAGAACGACATAAGAATTGCAACATGTTATTTTGCGCCTCAAGTATCAAAAACTTACAAAAATAAGGGATTGGATAGCAAAAATCCCTATGCAGCTTTAAAGCAAGATATTTCCGCATATTCTCAATAGGGAGAAGTTCTTTTAGTGGGAGATTTCAATGCTAGAACAACAAATCAACAAGTTAGTATTCTTTGTTGCAAAGAGGATCACAATCCTATCTGGCTCATTGAAGAGGAGAATTCTCGATGGGTGAAATGTTCAGAAGATGAAAAAGTTAGTAATCATTTTGGAGAGGAGTTGCTTACGTTGTGTGGTGCTTTCAACTTAATTATCTACAATGGTCTAAAGAGATGGAAAAAGTCTGGGAACTTCACTTGCAACACATACAATGGGGCAAGTGTAGTAGACTATGTTATTGGTTCACAAAGGCTAGCAGAAAGAATAGATGAAGTTAAGATTGGAGAGCATATTTGGGACTTAAAATTAGATCATAACCCAATTTATATAAAGTTATCTTGGTTAGAAGAAAGACAAAATAGGAAGAAAACCCAATGTTATCAACAATCGGCATCAAGGGTCAAAATTCTTCTAACACAAGAAAATTGCACTATCTTCAAAACAATGTTGAGAAGATCAATTCAGAAGGAGAAAATTGGTCCCCAAAGCCTCAACAACCATGAGTTAACAAATATAATCCAGGGTGCACTTGAGAAGTGCAAAAGAGCAAAAAATAGGAAATCAGAATCAAATTGTTTTCTTGTGAATGCATGGTTTGATGAGGAATGCAAAATGGCAAGGATAACCTTGAAAAAGGGAGAGGGGAAGATGAATGTAAAGTTATATAAGCAAATTTTAAAAAAGAAACAATATGAGTTCATGCAAACAAGGCGGGAAGAGCTGATATATCTAGTAGGCAAGAAAAACCCAAAACTTTTTTGGCAGGCACTTCAACCAAAGAAGAAGCAATTTGAAAATAATATTATAGCCAATCAGTGGTTTGACTATGCAAGGAAACTCTATGAAAAAGAATTAGAGGTTGAGCCTCCTCCTAGGATCAACACATCTACAAAGCTTTTCACAGTACAGGAGATGGAGGCAGGAATTAAAAAGTGGAAAGCAGGGAAGATAAAGGACTTGGTTGATCTTCAAGCATAATATCTAAAGTGGGGAATGAATATTTTGGCACCCCACATCATGGAAATATTCAAAAATGTCATTCAACAAGGATTCCCAAGGGATTGGAAAACTAGTCTGGAAATTCCCCTTTTTATAAGTGGAGACATTAATAATCCTTACAACTATAGAACCATTACGATCAATCCTTTGTTTGTCCTTTGTTTGCAAAGCTTTTCAGTGGCATGGTAAAAAATAGAATCAATAAGTGGGCATAAGTAAAAGAAAAGAGGACAAAAGGGCAAGCAGGTTTTAGGCCGAAACATTCTACAGTAGATCATGGGATCACACTAAGACACATTGTTGAAAAGGTACGAGAGAGCAAAGAAGAAGTATTTTACTACTTTGTTGACTTCAAAAAGGCATTTGACATGGTCCCTAGAGATAAGTTGTGGCATATAATGGAAGAACTTGAAATTCCTTTACAATATAGAGCTACCGTCCATAAGCATTATGAAGAGGTGAAAGTCAAAATTAGAACTTTCAACGTTTCAGAAAGTTTTAGAAGTGACATTGAAGTCAAACAAGGTTGCCCTTTATCCCCTACCCTTTTTGGTTTATATATTGACAAACTGGAAGAGTGGCTAAATTTGCAAGGTGGGGATGGTGTTCGATTGGGGGAGTTTGTGATAAAGCTTCTTCTATATGTCGATGATCTTGTGCTGGTTGCTAAATCGGCCCATGGATTGCAAATGCACCTATATGCCCTTGAGCATTTTTGTAAAGCGGTGGGGATGCAAGTCAATACCCTTAAGACCAAAATAATGATTTTCTCTAATAAAAAGAAACAAATCCAACATACGTTCTTCTTTGAAGACAACATTCTTGAAGAAGTAAATGAATACAAGTACCTCGGGATCGATTTCAACAACACGCTTAATTGGGAGGATCACAGAAAGAAAATAATTTTAGGAGGGTGGAAAGCATTATATGCACTTCAAAATAGATGTCAAGAGGCAAAGTTATGGGATTGGAACACAATCAAAGTACTTTTTGGACTCCTAGTTTGTCCAATGATATTATATGGGTGTGAATTGTGGGCTAGCAGCATCCCTGTCTCAAAATGGAAACAAATTGAAAAAATTCAAAAACGCTTGATCATGAGCAAGTTCAAAATAAAAAGTTTGGTTCCCTATGAGATAATGTTGAATGAAACAGGGGCAACTCCCATCGAAGCAATTGACATGGTACGTCTTATAAGGTATCTAAAAAGAATTGAGAAAATGGGAGGAGCTAGATGGCCGAAAGTTATCTTCAATGAAGGTATGAGTGAAAGAAAGAAATCATGGATGAGACAAAACAACAAATGGATGCAAAAATGGAATATTTACCTGAATGCATGTCCCACAAATAGCAAGGAGTTAGAGAATTTTGTGCTGGAGAAGTTCCGTAAGGGTATATCAGGAAAGAGTTGGGTAGAAAGAAGAAGTATTATGTTCAGGAATTCAACCCCACTTGCGATCTCCAACAAAAAGAATACATTGGAGCTAGAATTCCATGGAGAGCAAAGGTTCTTATTGCTCAATTAAGAACTAACTCACATCAACTTCGGTGTGAAACAGGATAGTGGAAGAGACCTAAAGAAGCTTGGGATGAAAGGGTATGTACTTTTTACACTTCTCGAGCAGTGGAATCAGAAAAACATTTCATTTTGGATTGCGCTGCTTTCAAAGACATCAGAGATGGTTACTGCAGTATGTTAGCATCAATTCCATGGCATTGTCTTTTCAGTGATGGACCTGTTAGAAGGTTGGGTCAGCTCATCATCAATTTGAGTAAGAAAATGATTAAATTACAAAAAGAAAAAAAACAAAAAAGCTGGTAGTCCCATAGACTATTTTTAGTCTCATGAACGTTAAAATACCATTCATTCATTCATTCACAACTCAATAATTTTGAAGATTGTTTATTATTTCGAAGACTCAGTGAAGTGGCACAATAGAGAATCCTTATTATCTTACGAAGTAGTCTTTCTTCCATTCCTTGACAGGTTAGGATTTTGTATAACTCTCTTAATACTTTAGGGTTATGCTTTCTGAGTTAATATTTTGTATTTTTGGGGGAGCATCATGCCATCATTTTGCATTTCGAAAGGATTTCCAATTTTAGGAAGAATGTCCTCAAGATGCTACACGCGTTACATGTTCTTTAAATTAGTTATTCTAATTTGTAATATTTTCTGCTGTGGATGTAATTTTGTTTTTATTAATAAAATTATAACTTCTTCTTTGAAAAAATATTAGAAAATAAGTTTAATAAGTTTAATTTAATTTCACTAAAAATAATATATTCACATTAAAGTTTAATAAGTTTAATAGAATACCATCATAAGTAATAGCTTTGTAGACTTTCAAGGAGGTTGGCACAACGAATTCAATATATGCAATTGGTTAGCCATAGTTTGTACATGGGTTGTTAATTTATGTATGCTAGCATTAGTGCATTGCCATATATGTTATTTTTTCAATTTCTATTATGTTTTATGCAATTTTATAAAGTGTCAGAATTTCATTTTTATATGCAAAATTTACCATAACCAATTTCATGATATCATGAATGAATTGTTTTAGACGAGAAATAAATATTTGTTCTTCTCAAGAATATTTTATTAAAATGGAAACTATTAAATAAATAAAGTTATAGGGTAGATAGGATCCATGAAGCTATACATATGAATTGGGACAATATGTATGGCATAATTTTTTTATTTAATCCACATTTTCGTGGAGATACTATGCATTCAAAATAGTTTTTGCACAATACAATATTATGAGATTGCTAATTTTTTGAGTTGATGGACAATGGGGGAGTATGGAACATTAAAATTTGCTTTTAATTTAGCGTAATGTTAATATAAAAGTTTAATAACATGAAATAGAAAACTAAAAAAAATAGGTTCATATAAAACGTATAAGTATTAATATTTTTAATAGATGATCCAAGCATTTTCATTTCATAATTTTTAAGTTGTGAATTTTTAGTGGATTATTAAACATGTGAAAACCTTTGAAAAATGTCAAATTCTAGAATTAGTTGCATCTTCAATAAATAAATAAATAAATATATATATATATATATATTCTAAAATTAATTATGTTTTAATTAAAAATAAATAAATGTATAATAATACAATATAGAAAAGTCACAAGTCTATTTTAATGAAATGTCAAATTGTAGAGCTAATTGCATTTTTATTAAAAAATGAAAAATATAGTAGTACTATTTAAAAGTCATGTTTGTTATAAAGACATATAAATTAGAAAAAATAATAGAGTAGTACAATTTTTTTATAAAAACGTATAGGTGTACAATTTTTTTATAAAAACATATAGGTCTTGTTTAATTTCACCACAAATTCGTCTTGAAATTTATTTTTCAGTGGAATTGTAATTAGTGTATGAATTGTTTTTTTCTGAAATAGATTCAACAGCATCAAAACCTTTTTGGTATCCAAAATCTTGAAGTTTGACAATTGTAATTTAGATTTCCTAGAATTTGTACTGAATTTTAGCAAAAATCATATAAGAATTTCCATGATTTTCCCACCTAATTTATAACCTTAAAGACTAAACATATAGAGTTAAAATCCTATAATCATGTTTACTATTAAATTCTATAAAATTACTATAAAAAAAAAAACAATAACATAAATAATAACATGAATAAAAATCAAAATCTAGTATTTAAATTTACCAAATACCATGCAATTGTACAATAAACTTCAAAATTTTAAAAACATAGTACAATTAGTATTTCGAAAAAAATGAGACACTATACTTTTTGGAGTTTGTCTAACTTAAAGCCAAATTGATATTGTACATAATAAGTTCTCTTTTGTAGGTCCTCCCTCTCAACTAGGGAGGATCTACTCATTCCTATAAAAGGAATATATCCAAGTTCCCTCTTAACAAGGAACTTTCCCAAGCTCCTTCTTAAAAAGGGACTTGTCACCAACAACAAGTCTCTTCGGTGGAGATCATGGTACTATCAGCTGCTTGTAGGGCTCCTTTCCACATCATGTCATGAACTTCAACTTCTTCATCATGCAACCTTCTTCTTCATAGGTCATCAACCATCTTCTTCATAACTTCCCTTCAATGAAACATCGTGTTGAACCAATAGTCATGACATCCTTCTCTTCATTGGAAAGTGATATTCTAGTCCACATTTGGCTATCCTTCATACAATTAACTCTTCCAAGTCATGTTTCTTACAGGATCTTCCATCCAATATCATGAATATTAGTTGTAGGTGACTTCTACAACCTTCTTCTGGTAGCCTTGTTCCAACCCAACCAGATGATTTCAAAAATCAAAATGAAAACTAAATTAAACTCACCTCTCTATGATGGCCTTTCGTCATGACATTTTCTTCCAACATCAACATCCTTTCGTATATTGTATGAACTCATCTCCAGACATACATTACCAAGTTTCTCCTTTTCCAACATATTAGGGTTTTCATATCTTCTTCATGGAGATGTCATAGTTAATCCTTGTTAATCCTTCTAGTTACCAGATGTTGATCACTCATCTTATCTTCCTCACAAACTTTTCTTTCTCCTTTATTCACCTATTACTTTCACACGATATTCCATATTTCATTCATCATAGGAATTATGGTTTCTAACCACCTCATAGTCTCCATGAGGTCATATTCATCATGTCGATACATAGAAGAGTTCAAGGCATATTTTCTACATGCCTTCATGCATCATTCTAATGGAAGAGTTTATTCCTTTTTTATCATGCTCACGAGATAGAGAATTTTAACCCATACTATTTGCAACCATATGATGAAATGACTTTATCTATTTGTAAATATATACATACCTCTTCCTTCTATTGGTCATCCAAAATTTCTTTAGCAACTTCATTTCCTTGCTTGAAGATGAGAGTGTTTCAACCAACTTGACATGCTGCAAAAATTTGTCACCATACCTTCATCCTTCTTAACCAGTGCATCCAACACAAGGTGGAATGTAGACTGTAAGAATGGTAGTTGCTTCTTATAAGTAGAGATGAACCTTCTAATGAAGATTCCAATGGGGGATCTTGATGATCCTCATTATACAAATGCTTCTTCATAATGATGATGATGTATGATAATCTCTTTATCTTGTTGGGTATGTGTTATATTCTTTCCATGATTAGTCGCATCAAGCATGGGGGTTCAACCCCCGTCTGCAGGTTCCGCCCCCGCGTGGGGTTCCCCGGGAATTGTTTTTTCCTTATTTTTCGGTGGGCGGACCTGCATATGGTTTTGTGCATGGGTTTACACATGGTTTTGGGGCATGATGGTTTTCAGCCCCTAGTATATTGTAGATCCAGCCAAGGGACTACGGTTATGTTCTAATCCAGGGTTAATGGATTGTGGTTTATGAATGCTTCGGCATGTATATATATGCGTTGTAACACTAAAAGGAATATAATGAAAAATCGAGTTGGTAGTCCCGGATTTGGGATCCAAGGGGAAAAATCTCTGTGTATCTATTTTATGTTTTATGCTCTCACTATCGTTTATTTTATGTCTTTAAGAATTTGTTTGCAAATAATTTCTGTACAAGGTCAAAACCTACATATCTTCCATTTTGGTAGATTACTTTCCTCGAACCATACATACTGCTACAGTGGTTTTCCTTATATGCTTCCAATGGAGATTCCATGAACTACTTCGTTGCTATCATGATGATTGCTACAACCATATGAACTTGTATTCCATCAATCCTTCCATGTGTCTATGGTGATGTCTTCTCTATCTCAACTCTAATGCATATATCATGCTTGATATTACCTACATTTACTTTCCAACTCTTGTGTACATAAAAATGTGTGAGAGACCTTCTAATAGTGAAGGCATATCGCTTCCTCCTTCTTTGACTTATCTTTTCAGGTTTTTCTTCTACTTCTTCGGTGACATGGGCTTCATTTCTCTATTTTATCTTCTTGTCCTGCTTCTTAAGTTTACAATAATTCCTTTTGAATTAACCATAGTCATTACATTCATAGGATTGGATTTTTGACATATCAATCTTCTTATGAAACTTATTTTGAGGCCCAAACTTTCCAAATTTTCTTTTCTTGCTCGTTGATGTTGCATATGCTTGAACTTGATCATTTGATCCAACATCGTTCTTTGCCTTTAATGTAGATTCTTCTATTTTGCATAATGACCAAAAATCATTGAATGGAGTGGTTTCCTTCTTCCCATAGATGCTTGACACAAAGTTTCCCCATTGATCAGGTAGTGCATTGAGCACAATGGTGGTCTTATGTCGATCAACCATTACTTATACCAACTCTTGTAGTTGATGTCTAATTTCAAATACCTTCATGAAATACAAGGCTATCTCTTCTTCCCTTGAGATTTTCATCTTATATAGTCTGATTCTGAAATATACAACCTTTCCTGCAGTGCTTATATAAAATAGCTCTTCCAATTTGTCACAGATTTCCTTGTAGAAATTTAAACAATACTGTGATGTATTAATCGGACTCTCCTAATCTAACAATTATATCCACTGTTAAATACATAATCCTTCTACTTAATTCTTTGTAGAAATTTAATCGCCAATTGCAAACACATGAAGAAAAATCAATTTCACATAACACAGAAGTTTTTACCGGGAAAGCTTAAAGCTAAAAACCCCAACTATCATATATTATGTATATCATGGATTATGAAACAATCTCATACATAAATCTACTTCAAGAGCTCTCAGTACAATATACAATCGTCTCACATTGCCATACAAGAATTGGCTCACACATGCACCAATTTACTACCTCCTGACAATCTGCCTCCACTGCGCAATCCCTGATGGTCAAGAACCTTTGAATGATTTCGATATGGCCAGCCTTGACTGCGTAATCCTCATAAGCATCTCCAATGTGTGTGTGGAAGCATTGAATGCACCACTATAGTCACAACTAATAGTCAACCAGGCCCTTTCACCTATCTCTCAACTAGGTCTCCATTGGATCTGACATGCATGTAGTTAATAGTAGTATTTCTTCAGTTGCATGTGAGACCACTGCTTGTGAAGTAATTAGATAATTAATTCACTGATCTCTCACTAGTGTATCTTTAGTTACAACTAGTTACAACTAGCACAACTGAGTTTACTCACTTAACTGAGTTAAACTAAATAACAACTCACATAATTACACATCCAACTCTGTTACAACTTTGCATCACTCAATTACAACAAAGTCCACTGCATGGTCCACCAACCAACCACTTCAACTCAAAATCCACTTAGCTAATTGATTTGCCACTTTAGTTAACTAGTTCCAAGTGCTCATTGAAAATATATAATTATTTATTGTCTAATTTTTGTTAAGGGCTTAACAAAAATCGACATGCATTCCACGAAACAACTTCGCACATGCATTCCAAACTTAGATGCCCATCCATTCATATAATTCTCTCAACCATCTATAAATAGATTACTGCTAAAAATTGACTTTAATCCAAATTATAAAAATAAAAATATCACCTAAAACTAGCATGTGTGGGCCCCACCTAGTGTAGGTGCTTATTTTTCACTAGGATCAAGGAATGATGTTTCTGGATGCCAATTTCACTATTTCTTGTTGCAATCTTCAACACTCCCTCTCAACAAGAAAGGAATGTCTTTGCATACGACATGCAACTCCATGCATTCGCCCTGCAACCTTTTCATGCAACACTTCCGAAACTGAATAGCCTCTAAACAACTGAATCAATATAATGCATCTGTCATCAAAGTCTTCTGACTTCTGCCTAGCTATTGCACATGTCTTCAGGAACCACTGCGTTTTTGAACTCTTCACCCATGCACTCTGCACTTGCTTCCAACTCTGATTCGCGCTCCAGTATCTGACACTGTCACTTTGATTTCATGTCCTCACGACATCTGACTGCATCAATCCAACTGATCCTGCTACTACTATATTGTGGGCTCCTCGTATCTAGGTTCGATTCATGAGATCCACACCATCTCCATGAATCTTGCCCAGAAATCTCTTCTTAGGATTGCTCATGCATGTCGCCCCACCTCTCACCTGGTGGTATAGCTGCATGCACTCCCTCTGCCCATCTAGCAGAAAATTTCTCTGCATGAGTGGTTGCTCCCACTCCATGATCCTCCGCATGTGGTTGCTCCACATCTTGAGATTCACTCTTACCTGCATGCAAATCCATCTCCCTCTCAAGGGTCAATTGCATGGATTTCTCACACTTCCCAACAGTAGGAAGCTCAGTAGAAATCCCATCTACTTCAATTATATAGAGATTCTTAACTCGAATCCCAACCTTCTTGGCTTGCCCTATTGCTTAAATTAAATTTTATTCAAACCAGGAACATGCATAACATCATTTAAATGAAAGAGTTTACCTAACGCCCTCTGAAAGGTGATGGTACCAATGCCAGTCACATTTTATCGTCCATCGTCGGACAACTCAATATGCATCTAGAGATCTCTCTCCTCCAAGTCACTGAAAATTTTCTTATCTCCTGTCTTGTGAAAGGAAGCACCAATATCAAAGTACCACCTCGATCCCAATGCACTAGACACCATGCATACGATCAATGGGAAGTCAAGCTCAAATTTCCAGGCAAGAGCCTCACCGGCTGCAGCTCGAGCATCCATCTTTTTCTTCTTCTTATGTGGACAATTTGTGGCAATATGTCCATACTCGTGAGAGTGAAAACACTTCACTTTGGACATGTTGTGCTCCTTGCCATCTTCATCGACCTCATATTTAGAATGGAATTTCTTCCCCTTCCCCTTCTTTGCCTTGGCAGCCAAAGCACAATCCTCTTCATCATCATGCATTGATGAAGAGCCATCTCTAATGTTCTGCCTGAACTCCTCCTGCACTAGATCCGACCACAGTCGTTCCCAATCCAACAGTTTTTCCTGTATGTTGACACAGTCTTGATAGCTTTTCCAACTCATAGGAAGTCCCAAGAGAGCCAAGCTCACCAAATCATCATCAACAACACTTACTCCTACACTCCCAAGCTCATCCCTACATTGGACAAACTTTGTCAAGTATACCGGAATAATGTCGTTTTTCTCCATCTTGATTTTTCTGAGTTTATCCTTCAACGCTAATTTCCTATGGTCGATGTTGCTTTGGAAAAGATTCTTCAAAGCCTTCCACATTGCAAATGGAGTGGCTTTCCCATGAAGGCTTGAGACAATATGGTCTCTCACACCTTCCAACAGAATCCTCCTCACTCTTGCTACTTTCTTTTGCCATGCATCAAGTACTGCAACATCTATTGAAGTAAGCTTAGGAACATCTCTGTCGATGAATTCCTTCAAGCCATTATCTTCAATCACAGCCTCCATTGTATCCTTCCATGCAATTTAATTTGAGCTTCCCTAGAGTGCATACTCTAACCGCAAACCATTGAAAGCCATTTCGATGTTTACTCAATTGTCGCACCAAGAAATTCTTGTAGCAAATTCGAATTGTTCCACCAAAAAAAACTCAACACTACTTCAATATTGCAATCTTCAGTGATTAAAATTGCTCTGATACCATGTGAAAATTTAAACAATATTGTGATGTATTACCAGACTCTCTTAGAAACAATTTGAATTTGCTGTAAGAATTTCTTGGTGCGACAATTGAGTAAACATTGAAATGGCTTTCAATGGTTTGCGGTTAGAGTATGAACTCAAGGGCAGCTCAAAATACATTGCATGGAAGGATAGGATGGAGGCGATGCTTGAAGATAATGGCTTGAAGGAATTCATCGACAGTGATGTTCCTAAGTCCACTTCGACGGATGATGCATTACTTGACGCCTCGCAAAAGAAAGTAGCAAAGACAAGAAGGATTCTGTTGGAAGGTGTACAAGACCATATCATCTCAAGCCTTCATGGGAAAGCTACTCCATATGCTATGTGGAAGGCTTTGACGGATCTTTTCCAAAGCAGCAACGACCACAGGAAATTGACGCTGAAGAATAAACTCAGAAAAATCAAGATGGAGAAGGGCGACAATATTCCTAAGTATCTCACAAAGTTTGTCCACTATCGGGATGAACTGGGGATTGTGGGAATCACGGTTGCTGATGATGATTTGGTGAGCTTGGCTCTCTTGGGACTTCCTAAGAGTTGGTACAGTTATCGGACCCTGTCAACGGACGGGAAAAACTGTTGGATTGGGAACAACTGTGGTCGGATCTAGTGCAGGTGGAGTTTAGGCGGAACACCAGAGATGGATCTTCATCAAAGCATGATGATGAAGAGGATTGTGCTTTGGCTGCCAAGGCAAGGAAAGGGAAGGGGAAGAAATTCCACTCAAAATCCAAGTCAAAAGGCAAGAAGCTGGATTTTTCCAAGGTGAAGTGTTTTCACTGTCACGAACATGGGCATCTCGCCACTAACTACCCACAGAAAAAGAAGAACAAGAAGGCTACTGGAGCTGCAACTGGTGAGGCCCTTGCCTCGCAATTTGAACTTGATTTCTTCTTTATCGCATGCTTGGTTTCAAGCGCAATGGGATCGGTGTGGTATCTTGATAGTGGTGCTTCCTTCCACATGATGAGAGATGAGGAGCTTTGCAGTGACTTTGAGGAGAAATATCTCGAAATGCATATAGAGATGGGCGACGATGGACGATACAGTGCGACCGGAATTGGTACCATTACCTTTGAGAGGGAGTCAGGTAAACCGTTTCAATTGAAATATGTTATGCATGTTCCAGGTCTGAAGAAAAAACTTGGTCCTAGTCGCGATGTTGGAGGACAGAGGCTATGACGTTGTTTTCAACGATGGAAAAGCTTTCTTGTGAAACAAAACAATAGGTCAAGCCAAGACGATAGGGATTCGAGTCAAGAATCTCTACAAGCTAGAGGTAGAAGGCTCCGCTGCCATGATGGGAAATGCGGAGAAAGTTGTGAGCCGAGATGAGGGCAAATTATGGCACAGGCAATTGGGCCATCTTCATCATGGAGCTTTGAAATTCATGCAACAACTATCTACTGGACTTCCAATGGGAACACTTGCTCAATTAGATTAGTGCAAGGGTTGCACCATGGGGAAGTATGCAAAGTCCACCTTTCATGAAAAGGATAACTGTGCTTCGGTGATCCTGGAAAGAGTTCAAAAAACATATGTGGACCATTCTCGGTTGCTTCAACAACAAAACACAGGTATTATGTTATTTTTGTTGATGACTTTTCTCGTAAATGTTGGATCTTCTTCATGCAGAAGAAGGATCAAACATTCTCAGAGTTCTATGAGTTTAAGGCATTGGTTGAGAAAGAGTCGGGGAAGCAAGTGAAGGCTCTGCGGAGCGATAATGGTGGAGAATACATCTCGAACAAATTCAAAGACTTTTGTAGCAAAGAAGGAATTCGAAGAGAACTCATAGTGCCTCATAATCCACATCAAAATGGGGTCGCAGAGAGGAAGAATAGAACGATCAAGGGTGTTGCACGAGTTATGCTGCATGATCAGGGCCTACCAATGCATTTGTGGGTCGAAGCATGCAACACTGTGGTTTATGTGCAAAATCGTTGTCCTCATAGAGTACTTGGCATGAGTACACTTGAAGAAGCTTTTACTGGTAAGAAACCGAATGTTTCTCACTTTAAGATTTTTGGCTCATCTGTTTATGTGCATGTGACCAAGAACGCCAAGAAAAAGCTGGAGCCGACTGCTGAAGTTGGGATATTTGTGGGGTACACAGAAACACCCCATAATTATTGTGTGTATTTGCCAAACAGTCAAATGACTGTAGTGCGACGGGATATAAAATTCAATGAGGAGAAAGCCATCAAGTTGTCACTTGAGAGGGAGCTAGACTTACAAGCAGAGGAGGAACTTTTGGTTCCCAAAGATGAGTCTCTAGATGTGGATCAACCATAGGAGGAGGTTCATGAAGTGGAGAAATCCACTCACACAGAGCCAAACATTAGAACTGGCAGAAGGCGTACCATAGAAGTTGAGAGGCTGAAGCTTGATGTGGCACAAAATGTAGGAGTTCCTAATTCACAACACAGAAAGAGACATTCTCCTGACCGATTCACTGGATACATGCCTCTCATGAGCAAATGTATGGTGACTGAGCCATCTTCCTTTCAGGAAGCAGTGCAGGAGCCCACATGGGTAGATGCAATGGTGGAGGAGTATGACTCCATTGTCAGAAACAATGCTTGGGAAATTGTTCCAAGGCCGGTTGATAAATCAGTGGTAGGTTCAAGATGGATCTATAAGGTAAAGTAAGTTGCTGATGGGAGTGTTGAGAAATGCAAGACCAGATTTGTGGCCCAGGGCTTCTCACAGATCGAGGGGATTGATTATGAAGAAACCTTTGCACCTGTCGCACGATATTCTTCGATAAGGACCATCCTTGCTCTCTCAACGCAGATGGGTTGGAACATTGATCAGATGGATGTGAAGACTGCGTTCCTTACTAGGATCATGGAGGAAGAAGTGTACATTGAGCAACCTGAAGGATTTGAGATCTTCAGCAGCGAGTCACATGTGTGCAGACTCAAAAGAGCGTTGTATGGGCTGCAGCAAGCACCCCGTGCTTGGTACACTCGAATCGACAGCTATTTCACCAGACTTGGCTTCACCAAGAGTGAGGCAGATGCAAGCCTATACCAGATTGTGGTGGATGGTAAGCTTTTAATCATTGTTCTTTATGTTGATGATTTAATACTGATTGGTGATGGGCAACTGATACACTCATGCAAGGAGGACCTTGCAAAGGAGTTCGAGATGAAGGATATTGGCCTCCTTCATTATTTCCTTGGATTGGAAATATGGCAGCGAGATGGTGAACTTTTTGTATCTCAAGGAAAGTATGCAAGGGAGATACTAGGTAAGTTTCGCATGGAGGGTTGCAAACCCATGGATACTCCTCTTCTAGGAAATTTGAAGAAAGAGGATGCTACATCTGGAGAGGTAGTGGATGCTACTATCTATCGACAATTAGTGGGTTCGCTAATGTATTTAGTAAATACAAGACCGGACATATGCTATGCGATGAACCAAATTAGTGAAGAGATGGTTAAGCCTATCAAGCTCTTTTCGAAGGCAGGCAAGCATGTCCTGAGATATCTTATGGGCACATCTGAGTATGGCTTATGGTACAGACAGACGAATGAGTTGAAGTTGCATGGCTTCACGGATGCAGATTGGGCGGCCAGCCCAACAGACATAAAGAGCACATCAGGAGGGGTCTTAAGTATTGGATCTACAACCGTTTCTTGGTACAACAGGAAATTGAGATCTGTGGAACTCAATTCAGTGGAAGCAGAATACATGGCAGCAAGTCAAATTGCATGTGAGGCTATCTGGATTAGAAAGATCCTAGTTGGTTTGTTTGGTTCTCATTTAGATCCTACAATGATTCATTGTGATAATTGGAGTTGTATTAAACTCTCAATTAATCCTGTGTTTGATGATATATCTAAGCATATAGATATCCGATATCATCATATCAGAGATTGTGTGCAGCGGAAGATCATGTTGCTTCAGTACATTCCTATGGAAGACCAGGATGTAGATATTCTGACGAAGACGCTCACCAGGAGCAAATTCGAATACCATAGAGATAGGATAGGGGTGAAGGATAATCCCTTTCTTGTTGAGAGGGAGTGTTGAGATTCAACAAGATGATGATCCTAGTGAAAATTAAGCACCTACACTAGGTGGGGTCCATTGGCTATTTTTAGGTGTATGTCTATTTTTAGAATGTTGAGAAAATTCTATTTATAGTGGGAGTCTATTTTTAAAATGTTAAGCAAATTCTATTTATAGATGAGTTTATATTTTTAGATGCATGGGTGAAGTCTATTTATAGATCGCATGTCTAAAAATAGAATGCATGTCAGTTATTATTATCTCTTAATAATAATTGGACAATAAATATTAATATGTTCTCTTGAAGCACTTGGTTTCAGTAAACTGATGTGGCAAACCTGTTAGCTGAAGGAATTTCGAGTTCTAAGGTTAGTTGGTGGGACATGCAAGTGGACTTAGTTGTAATTGAGTGATTCGAAGTTGTAATAGAGTTGGATGTGTAGTTATGTGAGTTGTAAAGTAGTTTAATTCAGTTAAGTGAGTTAAACTCAATTGTGCTAGTTGTAACTAAAGATACACTAGTGAGAGATCACTTAATTAGATATTAAATTAATTCACATGGAGTGATCTCACATGCAACTGAAGATTTACTACTATTAACTACGTGCATGTCAGATCAAGTGGAGACCCTGTTGAGAGATAGGTGAAAGGGACAGTTTGACTATATGTTGTGACATTAGTGGGTGCACTCATGCAACCACACACACATTGGAGATGCCAATGAGGATTGCGCAGTCAAGGCAAGGCAATACCTTATTCATTCAGGGATTGTGATCAGCAGGGATCGCGCAGTGGAGGCAGGCTGTCAGGAGGTAGTAAATTGGCTCATGTATTTGTCAAATTTTTATGACAGTGTGAGACGATTGTATATTGTATTGAGAGCTCTTGGATTAGAGTTTTGTATGAGATTGTTTCATGGTCCATGATATATACATAATATATGATAGTGGGGTTTTTATCTTTATGCTTTCCCAGTAAAAACATCTGTGTTATGTGTGATTGATCTTTCTTCATGTGTTTGCAATTGGCGATTGTGTTTTAAATTCCGCAAAGATTTTTGTAAAAGCGATTTTGTATTTAACAGTAGCATATAATTGTTAGATCATGAGAATTCAGGCAATACATAATTTGTATTAAAATTTCTACACCTAATAGGCCAACTTGATTTCTTGATAGGTCGACTAGTTGACTGCATGTTGACAAAGTCTTGGAGGATCTTTTGTGACACTTCTGACTTACATAAAATTTCTTTGACTTGTTACATGATGCCCAAATGGGTCTTATACATATTACAATGACTCCTTTGACTTCTAGACTCAATGATGAAACCTAGAAGTACTCAATGAATACTTGACCTATGAATAAAATAATCTTGAGCACGAAACCCATGCTATAAAGTAATAATATTTTTTTTTTCTCTTTTCATCAAATACATAAATCATAATTACACTAGACGTTATGAAGACTGAACATAGTTACACATTGCAACATGAGGTTGCACCCCATGAATTTAGAGGCATGCCATCTAACCCAATTGATCTCACTAAGTAATCTCAACCCTTTTCCCAAGTCCTCATCCACTCTTGATTCTAACACTATTCTCCCAGAATCAGCGGTGGAGGAAATTCCATCATCCCCCACCATCTAATTTATGTTTCTAGTTTTTACTTATTGTTCATTATGTCTAGTTGTTTCAGGCCAGTAATAACAAACATTTTTTGTTTTCTCATATTTAGATAGTAGGACAATGCGGCTAAGTGGTACATCGAGTTACCCAACAAGACTTTTGCTGACTTTGGGAGCTTGGCCATTACTTTTCTAAACTACTTTTAATTACCATAAATTTATGAGTGGCAACTTTTTTAATTTTTTCATATTTTAATAATAGTAAAATAATCTATAATAATAAGACTGATATCATGCTAATGGAGGTGTTGGTTTCTTTGGCGGTAGGACTCCACTAACTATAGATATTTTATTTATTTATTTATATATAATATAATATATTGTACTTTGTTTTTGGATTTAAAAAAATGATAATTGATAGTAAAATTATCATTTTAGTTATTATTAATGACATTATCACACAATAACTATCATTAATGATAAAAAATGGTGTATGGTATCTATACTTAATATTTGAATGAAAAAGTAGAAGAAGAACATCAAAGATGCCATCCTTTAAATTGGATTGGTGCATTTAGATAAGGAATTTCAAATCTCTATTGCTTGTTGAATGAATTAGATAACTATTACAAATTTTTTTAGTGTCTTTCAATTTATGTTTTATACAAATTTATACTATGTCATTTTTTCATTTTTGATGATTTGAATCAAAATATAGTGACATAAAGACTATCATGGATGATTGTTTCCTTATACAAAGAAGAATAAATTTATAATCTAGAAAGGATTCATCGAGAATAAACATATGAATGGGACAATATGCATTTCATACAAGTTTCTGTATATGGGTCATAATAGTTTTTGAATAATACATTACTTGAATTATATACATTATATGGGTCATAATAGTTTTGCATAATACATTACTTGAATTATATATATATTTATTTATAAAAAAATATACAATTTTATATAATTAAATTTATTAAAATATGTTTTTAATTATATATATATGTGTTATATTATTGAATTTCTATATTGGTGACACTGTTGAGATTCGTCATCCTCGGCACGAATCTCAACAATGTCATTGTCGTTGTCCATCTTCGTCGGGTAAAGAGAGGGAAGGGGTGTTTTAAGAGTGCTTGTTGACCAATTTTCGTTAGTCTGTGTGGCATATTAAACCCAGGTGTAGCTGGTTGAATGCCTGTTGTTTGCTTGGTAGGTAGCTGAAAGAGAAGGACACGGTGTAGACCGCCGGAACAACCCTCGGTTTCTTGTGCAACACAGCAAAGCTTACAAAAACCCGAGTTGAATCGAAGAAACGGGAGAGCCTATATTTTTATGAGTGAACCATATATAACTCGTCATAATGATCAACATTAGTGGGAACGACCAACTCCCTATCTTGCATAATAGTGGCCAAAGGTATTCTAGCTAGTATTTAGGTGAACAAGTATTATATATATGTAATAATGAAAGTACAAGTTTGACCTACTATACCCTATTGTGATCCCAATTCAAATCAAGATCTAATGTGAGAGTTGATCCTTTCCTATCTCTTTCCAATTTATCTTTAGGGTTCACTATTTTAATCTTCTAATAATGAAACTATAATTTTGATATACTATGCTTTATTGTGCTTCTAGTTCAAATGGAAATCTACATTTTGATATATTATACTTTATTGTGCTTCTAGTTCAAATGGAAATCTACTTGATTCTTTCCTATCTCAGCCCAATTTCTCTATCAGGTTTACTATTTTATTCCTTCTCTCAATCATTATGGACTTATGAATATATCTATTGAATTTTTAATAAAAATAAAAATATAAAACGGAGTTGTCTACTAACCCAACAAAATAGCATTTTTTGTAATTTTTTTTTCTAAAAATCAGGTAGTTGGAGTGTTTGAGTGGTTTTTTTAATCGCTGAAATAGATTCAACACCATCAAAATCCCATGAGGCACCCAAACTCTTGAAATTTGATAGCTGTAACCCAAATTTTCAAAAAAAATTGCTAAATTTTTTCATAATCTTACTGAAATTTCTAAGTTGTTTTGTGAATTTTTTTCACTACACAATATAAAACAATTAAACTATATATTTTACCATTTAACTATTTTATATTTATATATTACATATTTTATTATATCTATATTTAAATAACTAAAAAGACCACTAAATAAAACATTAAAAACAAGTAAATTTAAATCCTAACAAAATATATCTATAATTTATAGTTATTTTTTATATTTTAAAATTTAAATATAATAAAATTTATAAATTTTAATATATAATTTTATATATTTTTAAAGATGATGTAAAATTGATTTTCTTGCATATTCATGAAATTTAATATTGAAACTATATACATGAACTTTTTAACAAAAGTTGCTAAAGTGAACCTTTTAAGTTATTCTATTGGTTTAACAATTACATATTAAATTGTTAAATATCAAATTGTTAAATGATATTTGTTTTGGTAATTTTTCTATCATTGATACATCTCTTTACTAAACCATCAATATATATAGGTTCATATGAATTATATTTAAATATAGTAACAAATTACATATAATTTAATTAAAATAATAAAATATAGGGAAAAATATGTTATAAATTTTTAAAATAATAATAAAAATATTATAATTGAGTGATAATATTTTGATTGGACATTAAGAAGATTAAATTTTATCAATTGGATTTATATAGTGTTGTTGGGTATAATGGTTTTTATCTTCTCTAACTAGGTTCAAAGCCTCATTAGTAACATGATGAGTTATAATGTCTTAAATATTGTTATATTAGCTTGAACTCTTGAGTATACATGTGGAATGGCTTGGTACCAACAAACAACTTTAGAGAGACGTTGATTACTTTCCTGCGTACAAAATAGAAAATAAAAAAGAGTATTTTTTTTAATATACATATATATTATTTAATTCTTTATTATGTATTAATTATTTTATATTAAAAAAATTATGTATTAACAAATTTTGCACTTTTCTATGCTTGATCAATCCAAATTTAAATTACATATATTTATTTATTTTATATTTCATTATAACATACATTAAAGTATGTAATTATTTGATTTTTATTTAATTTAATTTAAGTTTATTTAAGATCGAGGAGATGAATTATAACAATAAAATGGAGTTGAAGATATCATTTGTATTTTTCCTTGAAATTCCAATAGCCATAAGTTTTCAAAATTTCCATGTTTTCAAACAAAAAAATTGGTTGTCCTTTTCAACCTATCCAGTCCTCCAAGCTTCATTTTCTAAACTTTGAAACATGAATGGGAGTAGGTAATCCATTTGTTTCCCATCCAAAATCACATCATGATAAAAATACTCAGGGATTCCTTAAATTGAAGCAGAGAAGGACACCAATTCAAATCGTTTAGCCTTTTGAGCACCCTATGAAATGTGTATTTCTCAATTGCCTTTTTTTCTCCCCCAATCCAAACAGTTTCTTATCATAATCTCAAAGATGTTGTTCAGATAAACTGGTAGAATATCAAAGTGATGTCTCTTGGAAGATTCCTTCTAGTTTAGTTATGAGTTCTGTGATAGAAATATGATATATTGTAGATTCTATAATGCACTTTTATCCACTTGGAAAACACTACTTTACCAATACTTTAGCCTCCTAATTTCTCATGCCTTCCACGTCCACATCCTTGTTTCCTAAAGTGCTACCTCTGCCTCACTCTACATTCATCTACACTTTTATATGCACGTCTTTGCACCCTTTTGGTGCAAATGCTAGTATAATGATATGTCATCTTATTTCAATTTAAAATATATATATATATATAATTCATTAATATGGAAATTATAAACAAAAAGGAAAAAAAAGAAAGAAAAAAAAAAGTTAATAAAAAAGAAATAAAACAAATTACAAAAAATGAATAAGTTAATAGAAATGGAAGATATTAAACAACCCAAATTTTATAAAATTGCAACAAAAAAATTCCCATAAATATAAAATTATTATTTTTTATGGGCAAATTTACCAAATCCCATGTAATTGTACAATGAACTTTAAGGATTTAACTATATAGAATTTAAAACTTAAATAAACTAAAAAAATAATAAAGACAAAAATTTCATCACGAAAATAAAACAACTAATAATTAACTAATATTATTTAAATTAACACACACACACATACACACACATATATATACTTTAATATGTTTATATTTTTATATATATTTATTTGTTTTATTTTATATATATATATATATATATATATATATATATATATATATATATATATATTTTAAATATGTTTTTAATATTGTAACATACATCATTATATCTATAAAAAAAAATTTCTTTACAAAACTTACATTTACATTTACATCTTATTTTAATTTTTTCATTGGAATAATACTATCTATTCCACACACAAGACTTAACAACTGTCCAGCGTTTACATAACATTGTCCATCATTTTTATAACATCTGTCAAGCATTTAAGCTTTAATACATTATGTACATAATAAACGAACCTTACTAAGATTAATTTCCTGGCTTGAAATTTTTGGAAAAATCAACTTGTCAGCCTCACCATACGGCCTTAATTAAACTCATTGTACACGTGTTCATTGCAATCAATTTGTAATTTAATGATTAACTTTTTTCCATACGGTGGAAGTGTTTATGGCTATTCAATTTGGTTTGTCAGGTTAACGCCACTATGGTGGACAGTTGGGTGATTTCTCTGCCCTTGATCTGACCTCTCGGCATCCAACAGTGGTAATGAGTTAGGGTTATGGTAATGACTTTCCTCCCATAACTGCTTCCATCAATTTTCTCTCATTTCGTTCAGGGTTCCTCCGATGTTGATAGGTCTTTCGGCATCTCGTTGCAAGGTGATTTATATACATAATTTTTGGGTTTTCTTTCGGTAGTAATTTTTGTGACATGATTTCTCCTTGCGCAACATTTGCTGTGTCATAGCTTTCGCTCCACAGTTAAATTAGACAGGTAGATAATTGTGGGTTCTGTCTCATTCACGTTTTTAGTTTTACTATCCTCTGTTTTAGGCCGCTGTATTACTTTTGGGCTTCGATGGATGGAGATTTCTTATAACTGGCTGGACTCCAGTGATTCCACGGTAAACCCTTACCACACTCTGTTTATTTGCACTCGAATTTACTTTAGTATTTCTCTTTGGACTCCACAGGTTTATTGATCCTAATATTCGATGATAACCCTTGCAGGTAGCTTTCTCAATTCTTCAGTATCGATTTTGTAAAGGTAAGTCTACTGCAACTTAACAATCTTATTTTGTTTAACCTCTTCTATATTATGGCAACTATAGATTTGTTAATTCCATTCTCCGTTCCTTCTTTTGCAGGTATGCTCACTCTGGGTTTGTAACGAATGTCCCTCCACGAAGCTCAAATTACAAACCCTCTAACTTATTTCGGCTTTGGTAGGTACTTATTTTACTATGAGTAATCTTGGTCTCGGAAATGTCGGGTCTGCAGAGGGGATTTTTCGACTTACTATGGAGTCTCTACTTTGGATTTGTTATTTCAGACTTTAATCCTTTCCTCACGGTCTATACCCTATATGGGCATGTCGGGGTCACTTTTGTATAACAATTTATATCTTTATTGATTTCTTTCTCAGATTTAAATAAGTACACTTTTAAACATGTTGGAAACAATAGCTTTGGCATTTTATCTGTATTTTACCCAATGTTATCAATTGTAGACTATTGTGAGTCCCTTTTAGGATTTTCTTTATCCACAATGGAATAAATATATATAAATGATTTATGTTTTCTCTGGTTTAACGATTCAATTTTGGTATATGTTTTTTGTAGGGTTTACCCTATCATGTATACAAATGTTTGTTGTACAGTATGTTCATATAATCTTTAACTAAACCTGGAATTATTCTCTTCCGTAAAGATTTTCGATTACCAATCACCACTGTGGTTTGCTGGAGTTTGAGAAACTTACTTGTAATGTTCCAAAATTTTAACCTCCAAGCTAAATGGAACATTAGAGTTAGCAACAGTTGTAGCCGATAAATAAATGGGTAGAAAAGCCCATAAGTCTCCTAAGGAGGAATAAAATACTCCAATTGTGAAAGGGGACTCTTTCAAGCATAATAATACACCTCCATGTGTGAACAGGGTTAAAATGAAGCTGCTTTGACTAAGTCATCAGCGCAATTTTAGTGGAGGAAGAATCCAAGAATGAATAACGCAATTTTGGAGGGAGATGTAACTTGGGTTAGAAGTAACCTAGTTGAGTGGGGCCAAGGGTCAGCAAACTCATGTCTTATATAAGGAAGAGGATGACATCATTATTCATCATGTTGTAGAATTATTATTCTTGGCTGCCAAGAATTGTTGCTGCTTTGCTGCTTAGCAAAGTTGTAGTGTTGTTTAGCACTAGGTGTTCTCGAGTGGGAATCCCACATCTTTCTTTGAGTAGCTCATTGGGAGAGTTTGTATTCATCATTCCACATCAGGTTTTCAGGCCAAGCTTCAGCCATCTTCATCAGCACAACTTTGCCAGAGATTGTGCAGTGTTGCTGGGTGCAGCAGTGGAAGGGATTGAAATCCCGTCTTCTGAGCTAGTTTCTCATTGGAGGAAGGTTTCCTTCACTTGAGAGATTTGTTTGGAGAGCTCCAGGACTCATTTCAGATCTATGGTATCAGACCATACATTTCTCATACCCTCCCAGCGCTATTTCTGCTAGGGAGTGCCTTATTTTGGAGGCATTGCTCATTGCATGGTTTGGTGGCTCCATTATTGAGTTTCCTTGTGATTGAGAGGGTCAACCTTTCATGGGAGGAAGCCCTTGAGGGATCTACATCAGATCAGAAATCTTTCAGCCTTGTATACTCTTATGCTTCAGTGTTGCAGTGATTATTCAGTAATTTTCTGAAGAGCACATTTGTATGCAGAGTATTTGACAAGAAACCCTTGCCGGTTTCTTTTGTATTTTGTAAAGAGAGCTTAGATCTTTGTTCTCCAGCATTGTTTATCAATACATGAGTAGATATATTATTCTATGATCATTTTGTGTGTAAACCCTCTCTTAGACTGCGCAGTCCCTTGAGCAGCTGCTCCGGCATTCTGCAGTCTTGGGGTTTTGGCACTTTTTGGTCATCCTAGGTGTGGGAGATCTGTTTAGCCCACCTAGTTTGATTTGTTTCAGCTCTATTCTTGGATTTACATTGCATATTGATTATTTTATGGGATCCAAGAGTCCATTTTAATATTTTATTGCATTTGCTGCTGGAAATGCGTTTTTGATGCATGTTTTATGAGCAATCCTAAAAAAGGAACATTACAGTGGTATCAAAGCATGATCTCTGGCCCAGACTGTGAGATCCAGCTATCAGAAGAAGAAGATATGGACAGAAGCCAGGAAGCTTCAATATGTGCAGGAAGAAAGGAAAACAAGCTCACAAAGCTTCTTCCAAAATCTATGAAGAGTTTTCAAGGAGAGCTGAAGAAAATAAGATTGGAGATGAAATCTCCAAAGGAGGTTGATTCTAGAGCTGAATCTAGATTTTCACATGGTGAGTGTGAGCATGCATCTACACTCCATGATGCACAACGCAGTCAAATGCCCAGAGCTATCCTGAGATGGATGGGAGGAGGAAGAATGCCTAAGAGAATGACTCTTAGTGATTTGTTGCAGGAGTATGAATCTCAAACTGAGAGTTTTAGAGGTCATACTGATTTCCAAGAGTTTTGCAAGATCCAAATGGAGAAGAGCCAGCAGCAGGATGCAGATAGATTTCTTCTATCTACTTTTTCCGGATCACCTACATGTTCAGTTGGAGCTTGGGTGAAGGAGCTAAACTCCTATTTGCAACTGCACCATATTTCCGGAGATGAAGCTATCAGAGTTGCAGCGCTGCATTTCAGAGGTATGGCTCATGCATGGTGGATTTTTTAATCTTATTCCTTAAAGAATGCCAATACTTTCTCTTATGCAAGATTCATAAAAATATTGATGGAGAGGTTTGCTGAAAAACTTCCTAAGACACATGAGCAAGGAAAACTTGAGAAAACAAAACCCTTCCATGTGATGAAGGAAACTTCATTTCAAAAAACCATGGGAGGAGCTGATGTCTTGCATTACACTTTGCCGAAAGCAAAACCTCCAGTTCATATTCTTGAACAAGAGGGCATGGGGATCACCTTTTCACAAAGGGATCCAATTATTGAGATGTTGTTTAAACACATTGATGAAGAAGAGGGCAACAACGCTGTCACATCTAGATCACATCCAGTGCCTCATGCAGAGGGAGGAGGAGCACATTCTCCCATAGGAGGGATTCTTGTATCTTTGCAAGAAGTTCCCTAGGATCTCATACATAGAGGTCCAGGCACAATCGGTGAGCAGCATGATTGTGCAACATTGCAGCTGGAAGGAGGAGGAAAGGAGGAAGAGAAGCATCAGTTGATGAGAGGCATACACCCTTCTCTATTTCAGAGAGCCAATGCAAGGAAGAAGCAGACTGATTTGCGCTGTAGAAGCAGGGGCAAGATTGCCCAAACACCTATGCGGTCTACTCTTGACATTGATGTCTCACTTCATGGAGGCATTCCACCTGGAAGGCCACCTGATCTTCAGTTGATGAGAGATATCTTGTCTTTGGGTTCACCACTCTTGGGTTTTGGAGAGGTGAAGAGTTTGGAGGAAGACTTTGGCATGGGGGATGTCGAAGTAGCAGGCAGTAACAAGAGGAGAGCTACACATGCCAGATCACCAGCGCTGTCTCTTAGGAGGATTGATCCTTATTGGAGATCTCAGCTTTTGGTAGAGTACTCCAAGGATCTTGGTGCATGCATGATTCTTGATGACCCGGATGGAGATGACAAATACATGGTGGATGATGTGGTCATCTATTCCTATGGCAGGATCTTCTTGACTAGATCTTCTAGTCTCAACGAGAAGCTGCTACATGCAGCACATGAGGACTTCTCTTCTATGCACTTTGATGCATATTTCCAGTTGATGGATGAGTTCACTTGGGATGGCATTCAGCATGACATATATCAGCATACAGAGAGATGCATAGCCCGGATGGTGAGGATGTCACAGCTACCTTCCTACTCATTGGGAGTAATGGAGAATGTCCAGATGAGCCATTTCAGCTCGAGGCCTCATGTACATGATGGGGGAGGTATCATTTCATATTTTGTTTTGTACTTCTTTTCATTATTGGAGTAGCATGATGTAACAAGAAGAATCATCTCTTCTTGTATATTATATGATGATGTACTTGCAGCTACTTGTAGCATTGATTTTGGCTATCCTTTTGATGAGCTGTGGGGGAAGCCACATGATTCTTGGTGTGCACCATTGACACCATATTGTAACTTCGTGTTTTAATCTTATGAGATGACTATGGCAGCAAACAAGTGGCTGGTAAAGCACTTGTTAATTCTTATTTTGATGCAAGCCAAGGGTGCACTGCTTTGGTTCCATGAGAGGAACCAAGATTCACTCTCCGGTTGTCATTTGGCAACTAGCTTTTATTGTACCATGCTTCCATGTATTGCTGATGTGTTTTTGTTTGAAGGAAGCTTGTATGAGGGAGAGATGAGGCAGCAACAAAGGTTGTTGTTGCTATGGTTGCACTTGGGAGAGTATGGGCAAAATTCTTCCCATACTTTTCATGATATTTCTGAAGAGAAGAAAGGCACATTCATGGTGCAAGGAGGCTACCCTTCAGTATTGAAGGATCATGAGAGACTTCCATGTTGGAAGAAGATCTTCTCACATAGCAGCATGATGGTGGATGGCTTTGGCATGTGGAATGTCAAAGGGAGGAGTCATGAAACCTTCTTCTTAAGGCCTACAACGCTATCACATAGGAGCATGTTCTTATGGATGAGATATTTCAAGGGGAGGAGGTATCCCTTCTTCTTGTAAAATTTTATGAGTATATTCTCATGGGAGGACTTATTGGAGGATCTCACTTTCATCCTAGTCACTATGTATGGTAGAGAATGCATTTCTGTACTTGTTGATTACTCTATTGAGTATTTGTACTTTCTCACCATGTTTGCACAGTGCATTTCTCCTCAAAAGAGCAAGAGTATTTTTGGGTTTCATGGTCACTTTAGGGCCAATGTTTATGATGATAGTAGCCCATCTATACATGACTTTGGGCAAGTGTGTTGTTATTCTATCTATGTACAGCTGATAGACATTGATGCTTAATTTCCCATGTTGGGAGAACATACATAGCCAGCTTGTAACTTGTTGCAAGAACACTTGCCATATGACATTCTCAAGCAGCAGTTGGGAGAACTGTGTTGTATCCACCAGAGAGACCATATGTATCATCCAAACTTGCACATAACCTTCAGTCATTTTCTGATTTGGATGCCATATGGTGATGATGTGCCATTCATCTTGAATGGAATGGTTTGGGTTGGCATGACTCATGATTTTGGAGGAAGAGTCCTTGGAGGCTCAATCTTCTTCTTTCCATTGGAGGGAAATCATGTTTCAACCCAAGATCAACATACCCTCTACACTTATCATGAGTGGAGAGGAGGACAACGTGGGATTGGCCCTCTTGCCTATCATGTACATTCATTCAGCCCACCTTCATTTTAGGAGCACAAGGTGGAGGAGACTTTCCATGAGTTACCATTTTGGAGGGTGACTCACTTCATTTGGATGATAGCATGGGTGAGGGAGGCACTCATTCACCATGTTAATCATCTCTCCTACTTTGTGGAGGCCATGAGATAGCTAGCAGGTTTCCATTCACACTTTCCACCTTGGATTGATGCAAACATTTTGGTTTTGCACACTTGAGAGGAAGCATTGGATGACAGTTTATTTGCAAATTCTCTTGATGCAGTGATGGAGGCTATTGATGGAGGCCACATGAGGAAGAGGGGAGAAATTTTGTTCTCCTTATGCATTTTCTTGAGTACAAGCAAAGATTTTGGAGGGGAGGACTGTAATGTTCCAAAATTTTAGCCTCCAAGCTAAATGGGTAGAAAAGCAGGACATTAGAGTTAGCAGCAGCTGTAGCCGGTAAATAAATGGGTAGAAAAGCCCATAAGTCTCCTAAGGAGGAATAAAATACTCCAATTGTGAAAGGGGACACTCTTTCAAGCATAATAATACATCTCCATGTGTGAACAGGGTTAAAATGAAGCTGCTTTTACTAAGTTAACAACGCAGTTTTAGTGGAGGAAGAATCCAAGAATGAATAACGCAATTTTGGAGGGAGATGTAACTTGGGTTAGAAGTAACCTAGTTGAGTGGGGCCGAGGGTCAGAAAACTCATGTATTATATAAGGAAGAGGATGGCAGCATTATTCATCATGTTGTAGAATTATTATTCTTGGCTGCCAAGAATTGTTGCTACTTTGCTGCTTAGCAAAGCTGCAGTGCTGTTTAGCACTGGGTGTTCCCGAGCGGGAATCCCACCTCTTTATTTGAGTAGCTCATTGGAAGAGTTTGTATTCATCATTCCACATCAGGTTTTTAGGCCAAGCTTCAGCCATCTTCATCAACACAGCTTTTCCAGAGATTGTGCAGTGTTGCTGGGTGCAGCAGTGGAAGGGATTGAAATCCCAGCTTCTGAGCTAGTTTCTCATTGGAGAAAGGTTTCCTTCACTTAAGAAATCTGTTTGGAGAGCTCCAGGACTCATTTCAGATCTGTGGTATTAGACCATACATTTCTCATACCCTCCCAGCGTTGTTTCTACTAGGGAGTGCGTTATTTTGGAGGCAATGCTCATTGCATGGTTTGGTGGCTCCATTGTTGAGTTTCCTTGTGATTGAGAGGGTCAACCTTTCATGGGAGGAAGCCCTTGAGGGATCTACATCAGATCAGACATATTTCAGCCTTGTATACTCTTATGCTTCAGTGTTGCAGTGATTATTCAGTAATTTTCTGAAGATCACATTTGTATGCAGAGTATTTGACAAGAAACCCTTGCCGATTTCTTTTGTATTTTGTAAAGGGAGCTTAGATCTTTGTTCTCCAACATTGTTTATCAATACATGAGTATATCTATTGTTCTCTAATCATTTTATGTGTAAACCCTCTCTTAGACTGTGCAGTCCCTTGAGCAGCTGCTCCGGCATTCTGCAGCCTTGGGGTTTTGGCACTTTTTGGTCATCCTAGGTGTGGGAGATATGTTTAGCCCACCTAGTTTGATTTGTTTCAGCTCTATTCTTGGATTTACATTGCATATTGATTATTCTATGGGATCCAAGAGTCCATTTTACTATTTTATTGAATTTGTTGCTGGAAATGCGTTTTTGATGCATGTTGTATGAGCAATCCTGAAAAAGGAACATTACAGATAATTTTTCAGGTTACAGATAGAGTTCAAAAAGGGAATTACTATAATGTTCCAACTTCTTGCTGGTTAGCAAGACTTGCCGAGGGAATTCCTGTTCAGGATTTCCTCTCCTTCTTGAGTAGCTCTTGGAGGATTTCACTCTATTCCCCATATTTAGACATTGAGTTCAAGTATCATCCATCTTCATCAGTGCAGTTCCGGGTGGAGGTTGTGCATTTTTGCTGGGTGTTGCTGGGGAGGTTTTCCACAACACCATCCTTGGCTAGTTTTTCAAAGGAGGGAGCTTCCATCCCTTTGGGAGATCAGCAAAGGAGGTTTATGAGCTTATTCCACCATCTTTGGCACCAGGCCAACCACTTGCCATCATATGCAGCGCAGTCCCTCTCTCAGACAACGTTATTCTTGGAGAGCATTTGCTGTGAGGGATTAGCAAACATTTGGAGGGTGAGATCTTAGGTGAAAGAATCAGTCTTTCACTTTAGATTTCCATTGGAGGAGGGTTCTTCATTTGATGTAGCCATTTCAGCCTTCTCCATCTATTTCTAGTTCTTGAGTTGCTGCTACCCAACAACTTCGACATTTTTGCAGGAGTGCCATTTTGCTTGCATTTCAGCCAATCCTTCTAGAGGATTGATGTATTGTATTTTCAGGGGTTGAGATCATGCTCCCCCTCTTTATTTGAGCTCCATATTGTCATATATTTGTATCATTATCATTTTTCAGCAGTTCTCTATAAAAGACTGTGCAGTCATAGCCCGCGGTTTCTTATATATAGCAGTGTGCTTCATATTTATCATGCATGTAGTGTGAGGCTTGTATTGTATTGATTGAATGAATGATTCCTCTAGTCATTGCATTTCTTTTACTGTTGTAATCACATATGTTGGCTATTTACTTCTTCTCTTAAGCAAGCTCCAAGAAATAACGCAGAGACTCCATTGTATGCTCATACATTGTTGCAGCCCCATTCCTTGGGCAATTTCTGAAGGGAACTAGGTGTGGGAAGCTTGTCTCACCATCCTAGAAGGATTTCATAGATCCCAATCCTTGGATTTCGGTCTTAGATACATTGGTCTAAGGGGATCTAGGTCTTGGTATCAAATCCTGCCGCCTCCATTTCTGGAAAATGCATTTTCCAGCCATGGATTGCTAGCATTCCTAAAAATGGATATTACAGTGGTATCAGAGCACCTTTCTTGGCTCAGCCTGTGGCCTTCAAGCCCAAGAAAGAAGGACAAGAAGATGTTGCAGAAGATGAGCTTGATCTCATCTATTTTCAGAACAAAGGAGAGCCTCCCCAAGGAGGAGGAGCAGAGAGAAGAAAATGAAGGTCCATGCACTTCCTATTCTCGAAAAGAAAGCAAGCATGAGAGATATTTGGATCATCAGATCTTAAGTAAATACCTGGGTGAATACAAACCCCATTCTGCAGCATTCAATGGAGCTACAACGTTCCCACAGTTTATTCAGCAGAAGGAGGAGAGAAGGCCCTATGGCAAAAGAGAGATCAGAGGCAATAGGTTTCTATTGTCTACATTTGATGGAAACACTTTAGCTAGAGCTTGGGTGAGAAAGATAGAAGCTTTTTTCTTGCTACATCCAGTGGCAGAGAAAGAAGCAGTGGAGATTGCAGTGCTGCACATGGAGGGTGAAGCCTCTGTTTGGTGGTTCAAACCCTTGGTCCATTCAAGAGTGAGTTCCTTTGAAGAACTTTCTCAAAGGTTGATCCAAACCTTTGATAGGGAGAGGACAAAGGAAGAGAAAGCCATTCCACCATGGGAGGAGGATTGCACCAACGTTGTCACGGCTTTGGAGGAGCAACCTTCTACATCTATGGATGAGGCAGCCATTGCATTGGAGGAGACAACTGCTGCAGCCACATAAGAATATCCCAAGATCCACCAAGGTATGAATGAAGTTCCACATTTCATTTCAGCAAATAAATTAAAGGAATGTGGAAACTCACATGTAGAGGTCCCAAGATCTACATACTTTGCTATTCTAGAGCACCATGATTGCACTGCACTATGCAAAGGGTTTAAGGAGGAGATGAACCCTCATCCTCATAAATTTTGGTTGAGTTGCATTTAGCACTTGAGGTTGGAGTGTGAAATTTTGGAGGATGGAGTGAACCATGACACCCCCATGAAAAACAATGAATCAAATTTTAAACCGGAGGATGAAACAACTGCTACATCATTGGAGGAATTAACACCGTTGTTAAACATGGATGGGGAGGAGATTTTACCGCCATCACATTTGGGTCCTCATGGATCCAACATAGTCATGGGTGAGAGATCTTCTCTAGAAGGTCTCCAAGGAGTTGCATTTCAACTTTCCATGAAATGCAAGGGGGAAGATATGGCTTGGGAGAATGGTAGCCCTCATGGGAGGAGTACCAGAGGAGGAAGAAGGAGAAGACATCCACAAGGAGCTGAGTGGGTGTGGATGAGAAGCAAGGGGCTGATTTTCCACTTGCAAATATATGATACTGGGCAGCAAGAGGCTTGGCTGCGTTGGCTCCTCTTGAAGGAGTTTGGCCATCACTTGGTGTACTCTTTTTCCAGGAGGATAGGAGTGGAGAAGAGGTGGCAGGATGTTTACATCATTGAGCAACAGAGAGTAGGGATGCATGGTGCTGATATGGCATATATATCAGTCATGATATCTTCATCATAGGAGTTACATGATGTGAGCATGAGGAGGCAACAAGCACCTGGGTTGCTTGAACTATCTTGGAGAGAGCACAAGCAGATTTGCTCTCATATGATGTATGGTGTTGCAGGAGTAGAGGAGGGCACTCTCATAGTGCAAAGGGATTACTCCGTAGCTTGGACTGATCGGGAGGCATTTCCATCTTGGGAAAAGCTTCACATCTGCAGCAGCATCATTGAAGGAGTTCTTGACAGGGAGCATGTCAAGAGACAAAGATTGGCATGGGAAAGAGCCTTTTTGCATGAGCTCACAGCGCTGTCACTTGGGAGCAGGATCACACACATGGATCCATCTATCATGTTATTTCCAGCCTATGGTAAGAGCCTTGTATTTTTATTTGTTGATTTGCACACTCTTATCATTATGTTGCAATGCATGGATTCTCAAAGGGGCAGATTTTTCATGTTTCTCCATGAGCAAAGTTGGGCCAAACCATATGATGGAGACAACCATCTTTTATATGGCCTTGGGAAAAGGTTTTCTCATTACATGTATGTTCAGCAAATTCATTTACTTAACCATGTATTAAGAAACATTTTGCTATGTAAAATTCTGAAGCAGCAGTTTGAAAAACTGTTTTGTTGCTACTTGGGAGACTGTTGGTGCCAACAAGCATCATGTAAAACCCTCAGTACTTCCTCTACTTTGATGAGGAGCATGTTTCCATTTGCTGATATTGTCCATATTATTATTGGGAGCATGATTGGTGAACTGACACATGAGTTGAATGTGTCCTTGAGGGGAGATGACTCCCATAGTTTATGCATTGCATGTTCTAGTGGGAACATGAGAAGAGACATGGCCACCACAACCACCTATTTGCCTTCTTTTGAGGTGGGCCATGGATTTGATGTTGCTATCCATCCATTGTATGTATATGGGCATGTGTTTGATGGTGTATTGTTGATTCACTCATCTATTTACTATTCAGTAGTATAGGTGATATTTTCTGTACAATGCTTGCCATGTTACTTTCTGCAGCTGCAATGGATGAGGATGCATTCTAACCCTACGAGACATTGTTTGTACCTTGCTGCACATGGTATAACCTACAGAAAACATGTCATTGGGGTATTCTATGATGATCATGTCCTACTCATCATGGATGAAATGTCTTGGGCCAGCCAGATTACCATTGATGGAGGAGAGATCCTTGGAGGATTACTCTTCATGTTGCCACTTGGGGGCAATACATTTGCAACCCTTGATCAGCACACACTCCACACTTATCATAAGTGGGGAGGAGGACGGCATGGGGCAAGCTATGAGGCTTGCCATATTCAGATTTGCAGCCCACCTTCATTTCCGGATCTCAAGGTGGAGGGAGATTTCTGTGAGTTGCCATGTTGGGAGGCAACTTATGTTGTATGGATGATTGCTTGGGGATGGGAGATTCATATGGAGATGATGAGTCCCATTTTATATCAGATCTCATGCCTCAAGGAGGCCCTTAGATAGCCCATTGTTTCCCTCATGGATATTTGTTTCTACATGACAGCTACTTGGGGATGTTCACCAAAAGCTGGATTGCATATGTTGAAGGGACAACTTGGACACTTGATTGATATGGCATCCTTTTCTTGGAGGAGTTTATCATGCATGGATGCTACAGGGAAAGTAAGGGGAAATAAATCAGTCTATCCTTGTACTTGCTTGAGGACAAGCAATCTTTGAGAGGGGAGGACTGTAATATTCCAAAATTTTGTGGAATATTAATTTTTGACATTTTCACTTAGGAGATGAATAAAATGGGTAGGAGACCCATTCATTTTATCTATCAAGAATAAAAATCCACTTAGTATGAAAGGGGATCACTTTTGGAGCTTTATTTCACACCTTCATGTGTGAAAGGGAGCTTTTGCAAGAAGGCTAGGTCAAGTTTGACCAAGTCAAACTGCGCAGTAGCATGAGGTGGAGAGCACATTGTGGGCCAGCGTAGTGGGATAAGGAGGGAAGCTTCTAGAGGAAGGAAACCCTAACGAGTGGGGTCCATTGAGAGGGAGCTAAATTGTTTAAAAGGAGGGCAAGGTAGCCATTGCAAATCATCTTGAGTATTATTCATCTTTGGTCCGGAGGACTTGCTGCAACTTCTTACTGGTTAGCAAGACTTGTCGAGGGAATTCCTGTTCAGGATTTCCTCTCCTTCTTGAGTAGCTCTTGGAGGATTGCACTCTATTCCCCATATTCAGACATTGAGGTCAAGTATCATCCATCTTCATCCAGGGTAATCAATTGATACAGGGTAATTGATGCATAGGAATTTCTGTAATGTTCCCAGTATGGAATGGCTAGCAATCCATGGCTGGAAAACGCATTTTCCAGAAATGGAGGCAGCAGGATTTGATACCAAGACCTGGATCCCTTAGACCAATGTGTCTAAGATCGAAATCCAAGAGTTGGGACCAAAGAAATCCTTCTAAGGTGGTTAAACATATCTACCACACTTATATGTTCTCAAAAAATGCCCAATGAAGGGACTGCAACAAGTACAAGAACAAGATATGGAAAGACAACGTTATTCTTATGGATGTAAACACATGAAGAGAGATATAGCCAATAAATATGTGATATAGCAGCAAATGTGTACAATGTGTGGAGGATCAATCACTCCAGCTAGGCAATGGAAGCCTCAATGAATCATGTACAAGGCAATGAAGCAATACTGCTATGCAAGATACCATATGACTAAAATAACACAGTTTATAGGAGATACTGCTGCATAAAAAATGGGAATAGGATGATATGACAATATCAGCTGAAATAAATGAGGGGGAGCAAGCTCTCAACCCATAAAAACATACAATACACAATCCTCAAAAGGATTGGCTGAAATATACACAAAATGGCAAATCTGCAGAAATGCCAGAGTTGCTGGGCAACATCTACAACTCAATAATAGAAATACATGGAGATGGCTGAATATGATGCTCAAACTGAAACAAACCTCCTCCAATGGATCTCTCAATACAGAGCTGATCCCAACATTGAAGATCTTGCCCTCTAAGAAGCTGGTGCAACCTCTCACTGCAAGTGTGCACTAAAATAACGCAGTATTGAGGATGGACTGTGTTGTCTATGATGGGAGATATCGGCCTTGGTGCCAAGATGTGCAAAATAGCTCTGAAATCCCTTTCACTAACCTACTGGAGCAAGAGAAACTCCCTTCTATGAAAGATAAGCCAAAGAGAAGTGTTGTGGAACCCTCCACTGCAATGCCCCAGCAACACTGCGTTACACTTGAGCAGAAATAACGCAGTATTTGAAGAATGGCTTTGGCCTTGAGCCAAGATGTGGAGAAGATGAAGTGGAATCCTTCAAGAGGCCTCTCAAGAAGGAGAGGAAATCCTAAACAGGAATCCCTCTTGCTAAGCAGCACTGCAACTCTGTTGAACAACGGAGTGTGCAATTTGTCTGAATGGACAAATAATCAAATGATCCAAGATGTCTCACTATGGCTGCCCCTTCCTCCTTTTATACAAGTGAATGCCTCTTTGTAATGGACCCCACACATTAGGGTTTCATCCACAAGGAATCTTTCTCCCTCCAAAACTGCGTTGTCTTCTCATGCAAGCTACACCTCTTAGGCAGCGTTGTCGACTTGGTCAAACTTGACCTTATCCTCATGCAAATTGCCCCTTTTCACACTGGAAGGTGCAAAATAAGCTGCTCCAATGATCCTTTTTACATTATAAAGGATCTTTATTCCTACTCATGGGTCTCTTACCCATTTTATTCACCTCCTAAGTGAAATAAGAAAAAATTAATGTTCCAATTTTCTTCATGAAAATTTGGGAACATTACAGTCCTCCCCTCTCAAAGATTGCTTGTCCTCAAGCAAGTGCAAGGATAGACTGAATTATTTTCTCCTCCTCTCCCTGTATCATATGTGTATGATGATCTCCTCCAAGGAAAGTGATGCTATCTCATCAATCAAGCCTCCACAATGTCCCTCCTCAGCATGCAAGTTAGCTATCAAGCTATGTGAAAGTGAAATACTCAAGAGGATGACAAGGTGATGTCTAGAGGTCCCTTTGAAGAATGGGATCTGAAACATAATAGGAAATATCTTCCCCATATGGACCCTCCATCTCCAAGCTATGAGCCATGCAAAATGAGTCACCTTCCAACTAGGCAACTCCTGAAAGTTGTCATCCACCTTTGGCTCTGACAACGAAGGTGGGCTGAAATTCTGCACATGGTAGACTATGTAGTCTACCCCACGCTATCCATCTCTCCACTTATGATAAGTGTGGAGTGCTGGCTGTCCATGGGCTGCAATAATTTTTCCCTCAAGTCGCAAAATGAGGACTAGACCTCCAAAGATCTCTCCCCCAACGCTGCAAATCATGATGGCCCAAATATACCCATATATAATGAGTTGGAAATCATCATCATATGGCATCATCTCCATCATATGGTTCACCTCATAAAGTGACAAATGTGCTATCAAGGTGACCATATAATATCCCATGTTCCCCTTAGAACATGTAGTGCAAAAAGGGTGAGGAATTTCTCCCTCAAAGGACACATCCACACAAGATGTTTCTCTCCCAAGTATGCTCCTCATAAAGACATAAACAATAGAGCCATAGGGAGCAAAGATGAGAATCATACTTGCTACCATATGCAACAAATAAGAAGGACAATGGTCCCTCAGGTGTAACTAGCGTAGCTTGATCCTCAACTGCAATAGAGACTGATAAGATAAGTGGCTTCTCAACCACTTGCCTGCTGCTCCAATCTCCTCATAAGTATGGAGGAAGTGAATGATATAAGGTGTACAATGATCATGACCTCCATAATATCTATTCTTCCCAAGTCCTCCTAGGGAATGGCCATCAATAATGCTTATGGCCTCATCTAAACCATGTGGTCTAGAAAAAAGAATACTCCTCCTTGGAGCATCATCCTGCACATGTATGATTAAGGGACATATACATACATCATATAAATTCTCATGTAAACAAAAATGAATACCCTTACCATACTCTCTGCTCATACAAATGGAGTGGCTCATAAATGAGTCTCCTCTCATCCTCAAAGTGGAAAGAGGTGGCTGTGCTAACTCTCTCAAAGAGTCATGTCTCACCTCCATCTCTGTCTGGTCCATGCATCTGCTCATATGCTGATGTATCTCCTCCTCAAAGCCCATCCAAAAATACCCATCCATGATGGTGTGGTATGTTCTCATAGAACAAGTGGGGCTGGAAAGGAAATCCTCATAAGCTGCTTGTAGCAACTTCTCCTTGAGCTTGGAGGCTCTAGGAAAGAAAATCCTACCATGATAAAAGATGACCCCATCTCTAATTGAATACTCCTCTAAGTGCAAATGGCCATCCCAGATCATGCAAGTAAAAATATCCTTGGAATACTCCTCTAACAGCTGGGAGCTCCAATATGGATCCATCCTCCATAGTGACAACCTTGATGATCTCTCATGAAGAGTAGTTGTCACATGGTCATCCTCTCCTTTGACATCTCCCATGCCAAAGATGCAAGCTGGAAGGTTGTTGTCCTTCCCCAGCTGCTTCTGCCACAGCGCAAAATATGAAATGAAAGTGGGTGATGCTGATGTTGAGAGAATGCTCTCTCCCTCCTTGAGTCTACCCCAGACTCCCAACACTGTATCAATCTCTCCCGAGGTCTCCAACCTCCAGAAATCAATGATTGGTGCCCCAATATGTGAAGCATCCATCTCCCTCTGCTGATCCAGTGGTCTCCCTGGCATAATGTCTCCAAGAAATGAGACATCGACATCAAGAGGTGACTGCATGTATGAATGGAGAAAGCTCTCCATGCTTCCACTGCACAATCCAATCACCTTCTCAGGTGTATCAACCTCCAAAAATGAATAGGGATGTATACTCCTCATCTCATGATGCTGGGTCTTCTCCCTACTTCCTCCTTGTGTCTCCATGGTTTCAAACCTCCTCAACAATGGCACAGATGGAACATGAGTTGTGCCTTGATCTCCACACATGAGATCCTGGGAACCTTCTTGCAAAGATGCAAGCATCCCTCTATTTGGAGCAATGGCTCCTCTTTCCTCTGCATGAGGTGCTAGATCAACTCCAGATCTAACAGCGTTGTTTCCCTCAATATTTGCAACATGAATGGGCAACCCTCCAATAATTGGATCCCTCCTTGAAAAAGAGATCCCCATGCCTCTTTGCTCAAGGGTTTGAGAAGAAAGTTTCTCCTCCGGCAAAGTATGGTGCAAGTTTTCAGCCTCCTGATGTGGTATTGCGTTACCATGCAAGGGTTTTGTTTGAGTTTCCTTGTTTGTCTCCACCATGAGTGCTTCATGAATCCCTCCATCAAATATTTTCACTAATGCCTTAGTGAAACTAGCATAGGATGCAATGTTTACATTTCTTAAAGAAAAGGATTCAAAAATCCACCAAGTAAAAGCCTTACCTCTCAAATGCAGCGCTGCAATTCTGATGGCTTCATCCTCCGGTATTTGGTGCTGCTGCAAGAAGGTCTCTAACTCTTCAACCCAAGCTTTGGCTTAACATACAAATGAACCTCCAAAGGTAGATAGATGGAATCTATTATGCTGCTCTCTTTCCTTCACCTTCATCTTGCAAAACTCTGAAAAACTGAGATGATCTCTTAATTTCTAAGTTTGAGACTCATACTCCAAGAAATCACTAAGGGTTTCCCTCCTAGAAACCTCTTCTTCTCTTCCCGTCTCTCTTCCGATAATCCTGGGCATGTGACTGCGATGTACAAGATGGTGTGTAGCTGCATGCTCACACTCCTCCAATCTAGAGTTTGCTTTTGAATCAAACCCTCTAGGAGATTTTATATACTTCTTCCGGATCTTCTCAAATTCTTCATGGATTATATGTACAGATTTAGGAAGAAGCTTGGTAAGCTTATCCCATTTTTCTTTTTCTTCTCCAAAAGATGGAGTCTTTCTCCTGCTTATTTCTCTGTCTCCTTGATGAGAATAGGAAGTGCAGGGCTCTTCCTCTTCTTTCTGCATATCCTCCTTAGGGAGGCTCTTCTCTGCTCTGAAAATAGATGTGATTAAGCTCATCTTCTTCATCATCTTCTTCTCCTTCTTTCTTGGGCTTGAAGGCCACAGGTTGAGCCAAGGGGCTGCGACTCTTTCTATTGTTTAAATACGGAATGGCTGTCTCCCTGAGTGGAAAACACATTTTCCGAAATGGAGGCGACGGATTTGATACCAAGACTGGATCCCTTGAACCCGATGTGTCTAGGCAGGAAATCAAAGAGTTGGGACAAAAAGCTAAGTTTGTTGTGAAACTAGCTCCAAAAATAGAAGAAAAGAGATATCAACGCTTTAGAAATAAGCCACTTCGAGGGGGCAACCTCCAATACATTACATGAATGAACAATTCTTGGATGATACAAATGACAAAACCTCCTTTCTATATATAGGAGTCCATGGGGCCACAATGTAATCCTAGTGGGGCCACAATGTAATCCTAGCCGACCTAACAATAATAATGTAAGGGGACAATAATAACAATATAGGGGTTACGAAGTGTGACAATAACGATAAGTGGGGCTACACTAACATAATAAGGGACTACGATCACGATTAATATAGGGACGTAACATGCCCCTCTCCTTCTAAAACGAGTGTTGTCCTCAACCTTGAGTATTTCATGATGTACGTATAAAATTATCATCCTCCCATGTGGAATCTTTTACGGAAAGTTCTTCCACTTCTTGGAATACTCTAAAATTGATCGTACTTGTAGATTTTCATTTCTTGTGACGCTTGAACTTCTTGATGTGTGATGTTGATCTTCTTGTTGTTTCATTAGGTTCTGCACCAAAGTTGGGTTATCCTTTGAGAGTTCGAGAACTTGTTGTTGATGCTCGCTGTGATCTTCCACTAATTTATCATCCATAATAGCTATTATTTGATCCTTCAAACCATCCAAATTAGCCTCCATTTCTTCTTTTAAACCATATATTTCATCTTCGGTTGCTCTTCGTAAGATCGAAATTTGTTGCACTTGGTACCGTAATTTTGATATCTCATATTGCAATTCTTCCTCCTCATGCGTCATAGTATAGCTTTCTGAGGGCTTAATGGGTATGGAATTATTTTTAGGAGGCATTTCAGAACCAAATACTGAAATATATGCTCAATAGGCCCTTGGAATCAATTCAAATTGATTCTTCAAACAAGACTTATGCAATTCGGAAAACAAAACACACCTTTTACTTGCTTTGAGGAGCTCGGTATTGAAATTGAATTATCTATGTAATTGAAAATCTCCAATATCTGAAATTCAGCCCCGTAGTAGCCCTCTAAAGGTTCTTTCAAATGCCATAGGTCTGATCTAATTTGGATTCCCCAAGACAAAGTTGTGTCCAATATCCCACAATGACCTAATTTTGGACTGGTTCAGTAGAGAAAACTTGTAGGACTTGCCATGTGTCACTGTTTCGTCCTTTGTCTCTGAAATTGATAGAAAAAAAACTGCAGTCTGTTTACTTGCGACCACTTTTTACGGCACTCAAATCCACTGCCCAGAGAGAGAGTTATTGAACTTTTCCCACGATCACATTTTTGAGATGAAATTCAGGAGCCTGAAAAGGCACTACCTTCCATAGATCATATCTCCAACAATATTGCGAACCAAGCTCTAAAATTGTTTAAAAATTTCCTCGGGGATTTAAAATTTTCGCTTCGCACCATACGAATTTCGGATTCTAAACCTTGAGAAAAAATTTATAGCGAAAATTCCCCGATGACTTTGTTTAGGAGCACGAAAAATACCTAACTTCCACAGATCATATCACCAAGAATAATTGCAGACAACCCAAACTCTGAAATTTTTATACACGCTTCCTCAGGATTTTTTCTTCGCACCTAAAAATTTCAGCTTCTGAAACTTCGTAGAAAAAAAATTATAGCGAAAATTCCATGATGACCTGTTTGGAGCAGCGAAACCCTAGAATCCAAAGCTCTGATACCAAATGTTGTGTAACCAGCTCCAAAAATAGAAGAAAAGAGTTATGAACGCCTTAGAAATAAGCCAATTCGAGGAGGAAACCTCCAATACATTACATAAATGAAAAATTCTCGGATGATACAAATGAACAAAACCTCCTTCTATATATAGGAGTCCATGGGGCCACAATATAATCCTAGTGGGGCCACGATGTAATCCTAGCCGACCTAACAATAATAATGTAAGGGCACAATAATAACAATATGGGGGTTACAGGGGTACAACAATAATAATAAGTGGGGCTACACTAACATAATAAGGGACTACACTATTAATATAGGGACTTAACAAAGGTGGTTAAACAGATCTACTACACTTAGATGTTCTCAGAAAATGCCCAGTGAAGGGACTGCAACAAGTACAAGAACAAGATATGGAAAGACAACGTTATTCTTATAGTTGTAAACACATGAAGAGAGATATAGAAAATAAATATGTGATATAGCAGCAAATGTGTACAATGTGTGGAGGAATCAGTCACTCCATCTAGGCAATGGAAGCCTCAATGAATCATGTACAAGGCAATGAAGCAATACTGCTATGCAAGATATCATATGACAAAAATAACGCAGTTTATAGGAGATGCTGCTGCATACAAAATGAGAATAGGATGATATGACAATATCAGCTCAAATAAATGTGGGGGAGCAAGCTCTCAACCCCTAAAAACATACAATACACAATCCTCAAAAGGATTGGCTGAAATATACACAAAATGGCAAATCTGTAGAAATGCCAGAGTTGCTGGGCAGCAGCTACAACTCAATAATAGAAATACATGGAGATGGTTGAAGATGATTCTCAAACTGAAACAAACCTCCTCCAATGGATCTCTCAATACAGGGCTGATCCCGACACTGAAGAGTTTGCCCTCCAAGAAGCTGGTGCAACCTCTCACTGCAAGTGTGCACTGAAATAACACAGTCTTGAGGATGGACTGCGCTGTCTATGATGGGAGATGTTGGCCTTGGTGCCAAGATGTGAAAAATAGCTCTGAAATCCCTTTCACTAACCTCTCGGAGCAAAAGAAACTCACTTCTCTGAAAGATAAGCCAAAGAGAAGTGTTGTGGAACCCTCCACTGCAATGCTCCAGTAACACTGCTTTACACTTGAGTAGAAATAACACAGTATCTGAAGAATAGTTTTGGCATTGAGCCAAGATGTGGAGAAGATGAAGTGCAATCCTTCAAGAGGCCTCTCAAGAAGGAGAGGAAATCCTAAACAGGAATCCCTCGTGCTAAGCAGCACTGCAACTTTGCTGAACAACCAGAGTGTGCAATTTGTCTGAATAGACAAATAATCAAATGATCCAAAATGTCTCACTATGGCTGCCCCTTCATCCTTTTATACAAGTGAATGCCTCTTTGCCATGGACCCCACACATTAGGGTTTCATCCACAAGGAATCTTTCTGCCTCCAAAACTGCGCTGTCTTCTCATGCAAGCTACACCTCTTAGGCAGTGTTGTTGACTTGGTCAAACTTGACCTTGTCCTCATGCAAATTGCCCCTTTTCACACTGGAAGGTGCAAAATAAGCTGCTCCAATGATCCTTTTTACATTATAAAGGATCTTTGTTCCTAGTCATGGGTCTCTTACCCATTTTATTCACCTCCTAAGTGAAATAAGCAAAAATTAATGTTCCAATTTTCTTCATGAAAATTTGGGAACATTACATAATCATCAATTACCATTTCTTGGGAATAGAACCTTTCTTGTTGATGCATGTTTTATGAGCAATCTTGAAAAAAGGAACATTACAGATAATTTGTCAGGTTACAGATAGAGTTCAAAAATGGAATTACTATAATGTTCCAACTTCTTGCTGGTTAGCAAGACTTGCCGAGGGAATTCTTGTTCAGGATTTCCTCTCCTTCTTGAGTAGCTCTTAGAGGATTGCACTCTATTCCCCATATTCAGACATTGAGGTCAAGTATCATCCATCTTCATCAGCGCAGTTCCAGGGGGAGGTTGTGCAGTGTTGCTGGGGAGGTTTTCCACAACACCATCCTTGGCTAGTTTTTCAGAGGAGGGATTCTGTATTGACAAGCTATAGATATAGGTTAATTGAGGGTGAATCAATCAATAAATAATGTACCAAATTGGTGGAACAATGTACTATTTCGGAATTTATTGAATATGTATATGTAAATACAGTGAGACTTTTTTGGCAATTTTCAAGGTAATGTTTGCTTCCGCCTATTGTCTTAAAGTCTATATCCTTTAGATATTCGGTTAATGATTTCATAGTATATTTCTACTTAGAAATATTCAAAGGAAAACTTTCATAGTTCATTGTTTCCAATTCCAGAGTTAAGAATTTACAGTTTATAGTGTTGGTCATAACTTCCATATAAGACTTTGAGTCTATTTTGCTTGCATACAAATAACATAGTTTACTATTCTTATGTCTAGAAAAATTATTTCCTTTCACGCACAGTTCTGTTTTTTTTTTTAAAGAATGTTGCATGATTATTCTCTTGAGTATGTTTATTAGCATAATCTATCATGTTCTCTAGTATCTACAAAATATTCTTCTTTTAAGCTTAAATTTGAAAAATGGTCAGACCATTCTGTCCGTGTTTATCCTAATTGCAGGGAACGATCAACTCGGAACCTTCTTCTCGAGGTTACTGAGATAACGGTTCCTTCTTTCATCATTTTTCTGGAAATAGATTTAAAACCATAAAACCCATTTTTTTGTTCTAATTATTCAAAAAGAATATACAAATATATAACCTGCCATATCACAAATTAAGTATTGTATCTGTTCCATATTTTAACCATTTATATATATAACTAGGAAAAAATCCATTAGCAGTAAACTTATCTGTTCTTCAATTCATTGACTGATGCTATTCCTCCCTACCTTGAGAGAGGCAATCACGTCCTCGTCTCTCCCTCGTGCTCCAAGTATGAGTTGTGTGAGTTGATAGAAATTTTGGGGAGACCTCTGGACAATTCGGTCTAGTCTCCCAACCCAGACAATTATTAGAAAATCGGAATATTCCACTAGTTAGCACCAACCCGGGAATTCTTCTCACCAAATTTTCCTTCTCTAGTTACCGAATAGAACCCCTCTTCCTCACTGGGATATATTTTTATCCTCAGAGGTTGGGGTAATTGTTTGAACTGATTATGTTCAACTAACTCTCAGTTCTTGAGTTACTTTTTACCATCAGTCTATTATTCTTTTATGGAAATCATTTCCATAATTAATTTTATTTAATCAAATTTAATTCTTGTTCATAATGTATTATTTCAAAACAATAACAATAAACATCTTAGTGTCTTAACAAATAAACTTAATCATCAGTTAGCATTTAAGCCAACTGTTACAACTTCTCCCCTTGGGAGTGAACACTGTCCTCGGTGTTCTCATTCTGCTCCAGCAAAAAGTTCTGGGTAAGCTTCCCGAACAAAAATTTCATCCTCCTAGGTTTCCATGGCAAAGCAACACCATATGCAATGTGGAAAGCTTTAACATATTTGTTTCACAACAACAGTGATCATAGAAAATTGGCACTTAAGGACAAACTCAGGAAAATCAAAATGGAGAAAGGTGACACCATTTCGAAATATTTAACCAAGTTTTTACAATGTCGAGATGAGCTTGGAAGCGTCAGAATTATTGTCACGGATGATGACTTTGTGAGCTTAGCTATTCTAGGACTTCCCAAGAGTTGGCATAGTTATTAGGACTCTGTCAATGGGAGGGAGAAGTTGCCAGATTGGGAACGACTTTGGTCGGATTTGGTGCAAGAAGAATTCAGGCGAAATACCAGGGATGGATCTTCATCTAAGACAGATTGTGAAGGAAATTGTGCTTTGGCTGCTAAGGCGAAGAAGGAGAAAGGAAATAAATCCTATTCGAAATCTAAGTTCGAAAAAGAATGCAAGAAGTACAACATGTCCAAAGTGAAGTGTTTTCACTGTCACGAGCATGGACATTATGCCACTAATTGTCCACAAAAGAAGAAGAACAAAAAGGCTTCAGGATCTACAGTTGGTGAGGCTTTGGCCTCGCAATTTGAGTTGGACTTCTCGCTCATTGCATGCATGGTATCAAGTGAAATGGGATCAGTGTGGTACTTGGATAGTGGTGCATATTTCCAAATGATGAGAGATAAAGAACTTTTTAGTAGCTTGGAGGAGAAGGACCTCTAAATGCATATCGAAATGGGTGATAACAAGCAGTACAGTGCTATCGGGATTGGTACAGTTACCTTCCAGAGACAGTCAGGTAAACACTTCTTATTAAAAGATGTAACACATGTACCAAGCTCGAAAAAGAATTTAGTTTCAGTCGCAATGTTGGAGGATAGAGGCTATGATGTGGTTTTCAGTGAAGGGGAAGCTTTCCTTCGATACAAAGCCACATGACAAGCCAAGAAGATTGGGATTCGTGTGAAGAATCTTTATAAACTTGATGTAGATGGCTGTGTAGCATAGATGGGTAAGTCATACAAAGTGGTAGCTAAGATGAGGGTGAGTTATGGCACAAGAGATTGGGCCATCTACACCACGGAGCCTTGAAGGTCATGCAACAAATTTCTACGGGACTTCCCAAGGGTACTCTTGCGCCGATAGACACATGCAAGAGATATACTATGGGGAAGTATGCAAAAGCCACTTTTCATGAGAAGGAGACCCAAGCTTCGAAATTTCTTGAGAGAGTTCACTCAGACGTGTGTGGACCATTCTCTATTGCTTCGACAACAAAGCACATGTACTATGTGATATTTGTTGATGATTTTTATAGAAAGTGTTGGATCTACTTTATGCAAAAGAAAGTTCATATGTTCTCAAAATTTCTTGAGTTCAAAGCACTGGTGGAGAAAGATATTGGGAAGCATGTGAAGGCTCTTAGGAGTGACAATGGTGGTGAGTACATCTTCAATGAATTCAATAACTTTTGTAGCAAAGAAGGAATTTAGAGAGAGTTGATTGCGCCTCATAACCCACAACAAAATGGGGTCACTGAAAGAAAGAACATAACAATTGTGGGTGTGGCATGAGTGATGTCGCATGATCAGGGCCTACCGTTTCATATGTGGGTGAAGGCATGCAACACAACGGTATTTGTGCAAAACCGTAGTCCTCATCGGATACTCGACATGAGTACACCAAAGGAGGTTTTTTCTGGTAAGAAGCCTAATGTTTCATATTTTAAATTTTTTGGCTCATATGTCTATGTGCATGTGATCAAAGATTCCAGGAAGAAGCTCGAACAAACAGCTGAGATTGGGATATTTGTGGGGTACACTGATACTCCCCACAACTATCGAGTGTATTTTCCAAACAACGGGATGACTGTTGTGAGACAGGATATAAAATTTGATGACGAGAAAACCATACGATTGTCCCTTAAGAGGGAGCTGGATTTTCATGCAGATGAGTAACTCTTGGTTCCAAAGAATTAACCTCAAGATGTAGAGCAACCACATGTGGAGGATCATCGAGTGGCAGAAAGGGAAACGTTTCTGTTCAAGACCAATCGGAAAATCAGTGGTTGGATCTAGATGGATCTAAAAGGTGAAGCAGGCGGTAGATGGGAGTGTGGAGAAGTACAAGGCTAAATTTTTAGCCCGGGGATTCTCACAAGTTGAAGGGATTTACTATGAGGATACTTTCGCACCAGTTGCGAGATACTCATCGATTAGATCTATCCTTGCACTTTCAGAGCAAATGGGGTGGCAGTTACATCATATGGATGTGAAAACTGCATTTCTCAATGGAGTTATTGAGGAAGAAGTGTACATAGAGCAACTAGAAGGTTTTGAGATCTTTGACAGTGAGTCACATGTGTGCTGACTCAATAGAGCATTGTATGGGCTGAAGCAAGCACCTCGTGCTTGGTACACTCAGATTGCTAGATATTTCACCGGGTTGGGATTCACCAAAAGTGAAGCGGATGCAAACCTGTACCAAATTGTGGTTGATTGTAAGCTCTTGATTATCGTACTTTATGTTGATGATCTAATTTTGACAAGTGATGAGCAGTTGGTAACTTCTTGCAAGGAGGATCTTGCAAGGGAGTTTGAAATGAAGGACACAGAACTCCTTCACTATTTCCTTGGTTTGGAAATATGGCAATGGGATGGTGAGATATTTGTTTCTCAAGTCAAGTATGCCAAAGAGATTTTAGGTAAGTTTTACATGGATATTTGTAAACCCATGGAGACTCCTCTTCCAGGAAATTAGAGGAAAGAGGATGCTACTTCAAGAGAAGTAGTGGACGCTACTGTCTACAGGCAGCTAGTGGGTTCACTGATGTACTTGGTGAACACTAGACCAGACATTTTCTACGCAGTTAACCAATTGAGTCATGCTATGGTTAAGCTAACCAAGCTCTTTTGGAAGGCAGGGAAGCATGTCTTGTGATATCTCGGGGGCACTACAGATTATGGATTGTGGTACAGACGGACAGAGGGAGTGAAGCTTCAAGGCTTCATGGATGCAGATTGGGCGGGTAATCCATCAGACAGAAAGAGCACATCAGGAGGGATCTTCAACATAGGATCGACAAAAATTTCTTAGTACAGTAGGAAGAAACGATCTGTGGCATTCAGTTCATCCGAGGCAGAGTACATGGAAGCAAGTCAGGTTGCATGTGAGGCCATCTGGATGAGAAATATCCTGGTTGGTTTGTTTGGTTCTCAGATGGGACAGTGATACATTGTGATAACTAGAGTTGCATTAAACTCTCTAGTTAATCAAGTATTCCATGATAGGTGCAAGCACATAGACATCTGGTACCACCATCTCAGAGATTGTGTTTAGAGGCACATTATGTTATTTCAGTACATTCCCACGGAAGATCAGGATGCAGATATTTGGACGAAGGCGCTCGCCAGGAGAAAATTCAAATACCATAGAGGCGTGATCGGGGTGTCAGATAATCCCTTTATTGTTGAAAGGGAGTGTTGAAATGTCAACAAAAAATGTGTGTATGATTTCATTTTTCCCTTAATTAAATTGGAAAATAAAATGTAATCTTATCTCATAATCACTTGTAATAGTTAATTGAGTGTGATAAACTCAGTTAGCTCATGAATTTCAAGTTGAGGGTGGTTGGTGAGGCATGCAGAGTGATTCTATTAGTTATGGAGTTTGAATTGCAGTTAGTGCATTAGTTTAATGCATGAGAAATCAGTTAACTCAATTTATTGAGTTAAAGTCAGTTGGACTAGTTGTAACTTTTTGTTGCACTAGTGAGAGATCAAGTGAATTAAATCAGATTTAATTCACATGCAGTGATCTGCCATGCAGCTGATGATTTACTATTAATAGCTGCATGCATGTCAGTTCTAGTGGAGACCCAGTTGAGACAAAGGTTAAAGAGATGTTAACTATCATTTGTATCATTAGTAGGTTGCTTGCATGAAACAAGACATCCATTCGATTGCCCATGAGCATTGCGGAAGTTTGGAAGGATGAAATTCCTAAAGAATATGGATTGCATTCCACATGAATTGCGCAAGGCAGGCAGGCTGATTAGAGGTAGGAAATTGGCTAAGTGTTGATCGATTTTGTCCGGGTCAGTGTGAGACATTTGTGAGAGTGCAAGAGACTCTTCTGAAAAGAGTGCATTGTAACTGTTTCAAGATTCCATGGTGAATATACAATAGAAGATAGAGGGGTTTTGAGCAGCAAGCTTTCCTTGGGAAAATATCTGTGTTGTATTTTGATTTTCTTCTTTCTTTACTTCTTGTGATTGGCGATCGTGTTTATTTTCCGTAATTGATTTGTAAAAGGATGCAATATCTTGCTTTAGTACATTGCTTTATCGGATTGAATCTATTGATATACATATGTTTGTATAATTTCTACATGGTAGATTTTTATCTAGAATTAGGTGATTTTTTTTCATGAGATTTTTGGCTACATTAAAGATAAAGATAAATACCATGGACAAAACTATGGATTCTCGTAAATTCAATAATTTGACCAAATCAAATTTTTATGTGGACCACGTTTACAATATAAATTTAAAATCATATAATTATATTTATGATCAAATTTTATAAAATTGTAAAAAAAAATTACCCTGAATATAAAATTATTATTATTATTTTTTGGCAAATTTAACAAGTCCCATGTAATCATACAATGAACTTCAAAGATTTAACTATATAGAATTTAACTCTATTAATAATTTTAAATAACCTTATAATAAAGTTGAAATTTAATTCAAGTTTGTATTTAAACTTACTTAACAAATTTAACAAGGACTACATAGTAGCTAGTACTTGCGGCTTAGCTAAAAGCTACTTAGTAACTAATACTTGCTGTTTGCCTTAAATAAACTAAAAAATAATAAAGACACAAATTTCATCACACAAATAAAACAACTAATAATTAACTAATATTGTTTATATTAACATATATACACTTTAATATATATGTTTTATTTTTTATTAAAAAATATATATATTTTATATAATTATATTTATTAAAATACATTTTTTAATTATACTCATAAGCGTTTTATTATTGGATTGATAAGTGACAACTTTGTGAGATTCGTCATCACGGGCGAGAAAAGTACGGAACAATGTCATTGTCGTTGACCAATTTTCGTTAGTCTGTGTGCCCTGTTAAACCCGTGTTGCTTGCTTTTGACCAATTTTCATCAATTTGTGTGGCCAGTTAAATGCGTGTTTCTTGTTTGGTAGGTAGCAGAAAGATAAGGGCATTGTGTAGGCAACCAGAACAACCCTCGGTTTCTTGTGCAACGCTGCAAAGATTATAAAAACCCGAGTTGAATCGAAGAAAAGGGAGTGCCCAGAGTTTTATTTTGGAATGGCCTTGTAAGTCGTCGAGACAATCCCCCGTCTCTTCGTGAAGGGTTGCAAAGCTTACTAGAACCTGAGATGAATTAAGGAAACGAGAGCAACGATTTGGAATGGAAGATCTCTATTTCAGTGAAAATGACAGAGCAAGAATAGCTATGGGCCAGCCTCATGAAATTACCAACCTACACCAGAATTCGAAAAGAGCTACGCGAAAGCTAATGAGAAACCTGACCTATGTATATATGGTAATAGGACCTTTGTCTCTTCCGCCATCAGTTCAGAATAGATCGAATGAAAAGTTTCCCTTTGGCGGTTTTATTTCTATGTGGAATTCGTCTTCATTACTCCGACGGAATCACAGGAAAAAATCCTACACTGTATTCCTTTCACACTTGTTTTCTTTACAAGGATTACTCGTATTTCTGAACCCAAATGTTCAGAGGATGTCGAGTAAAGTCCTTTGCAACTCAAAATCTGACAGCGCCGCAATAATTTGGACCATAAAACAATTTGAACCTCGACTACCCTTAGAAAAAGAAAACAGACGATAGCGATAGAGATCAACGATATTATGGAATCATATAATTGGAAAAAGTTTATAATTATTCCTTGCTCTCCTAATGTCAAGCAAACTAGATCCCTTGAACTTTTCACAAAAAACAAGAACGAATGTAGAGATGTGAAAAAAGAACTCACACCAGTGAACCATATATAAAACTCATCATAATGATCAGCATCAGTACGAACGACCAACTCCCTATCTTGCATAATAGTGCCCAAAGGCATTCTCGCTATTATTTAGGTGAACAAGGATTATATATGTAATAATGAAAGTACAACTTTGACATACTATACTCTATTGTGATCCTACTTTAAATCAAGATCTAATGAGAGAATTGATCCTTTCCTATCTCAGCCCAATTTATCTTTAGGGTTTATTATTTTAATCTTTTAATAATGAAACTACAATTTTGATATACTCACTACAACATAAAGGGGGGTTTTAAGACAATATTTAAGACAATTTTTGGGTAAATTGTCTTAATTTGAGACAAAAGAAAACTTGTGTATTGTCTTAAATATTGTCTTTAAGCGGGTGTCTCAAAATAAATCGTCTTAAAATTAAATTGTCTTAAAATATTGTCTCTAAAAAGACAATATATAACACAAGCACTTTTTCATTTTTGTCTCTCCAGAGACAATAGTTGCACTACAACACAAAGGGGGGTTTTAAGACAATTTTTGGGTCAATTGTCTTAACTTGAGACAATTTCATTTTTGTCTCTCCAAAGACAATAGTTGGAATTAAAGACATATTGTCTTTATGGAGACAATGTCTTTAATCCTATCTATTGTCTCTGTAGAGACAATATAAATCAATGAATCTAGAAAAATATCTCACCATTAAAATTTATCAATATTAAAATATTTAATTAAAAAAATCAACAATATCATTGAATAATTCATATTAGGGTACAGTGGAATCGAACCACCAACCTCCTGCATGGCAGGTGCTCTTCCAATGAGCTAGCACCCTTGAAATAATTATGTGAGGAGTTATGGCAGTGCTTGAAATTGTATAATAGGCATTGATTTTTAAAAAATGTTCAACACATAATGGAATAATCCTTGAAAAATATATAATCATGCAAGCCTTTATTTTTAACTTAATAAAAAAATAAACTCAATGGAGTTAGCTCACTATGACACCCTTGTAGCTTGATTTGCACAAAAAGCTAATAATAAACAATAATCTACAAATAAATTAATCTAGCTATACAAAGAAAATTAACTATAATTAGCACAAGCAATACAACCACCACCCAAAGAGCTACACCAGCCTGCTAGTAAGCACTGATGCACATATGATGTACAAAACAAGCCATGACTGCATCGTCAACTCATTCAAGACATATTGGGCACTCTCCTCATTCACCATTACTAATTTATCTGACCACTTCTTCAATGTAAGCTTTTGAAGGTACAGAACTAGAATATCCATTAACACACATTTGGTTTCCTAAAAGAAAATGCCTTTCCCACTTATACATATCAAATAACTATTTTGTATCACCCCAGTTGTTGATAAAGTGGAATTTGAAACAAATTCCGTGCCATCTTATTTGAATTAGAACATTGTTGTGTATCACCCCAACTTTTATCATTGTGCATCACCCCAGTTGTTGATAACTTAGCAATTAGAACAAATTCTAACATATCACAGCTCATAACACAATTAAAAAGACTCTTGATCTTTGGGGCTCAACATAATGTTTTTCAATAAAAATCATTTTTACAACCATTTAAAATTCTGTTTATAAATTCATACAAGTTGTTCCTTTGTGCTTTGTTGATTAACTACAATTGAAAAAGAAAAAAACAGAGGGCTAAGTTGAAGCTTTTGGGAGTCAAAAGCCCATGGAAGAAGAGATGTGATCCTAAATGATCTTTCCAATCTTTGTAAACATGATAAATCTTGGCAAAATTTGAAATCAATGATTAGAAGGCCAAAGATCTCATTTTGTCCATAAGAAGATGAAACAAACAACGTGGTGGTTTGCATTCCAAGAAAGCATTACCATAGAGGAAGCCTTAAGAGAGATGGAAAAATGAAGCTTAGGAAAAGCATGGGCAGTAGCAAAAGAATGGAGGACTCACAAAGAAGTCTATTCAAAACTGGAGGACAAAAAGGATTTTGAGCCCTTCCATGGTGAACAGAGATCATCTCTGAACCAAAGTCACAATCTGCAAAATACCACCAAGGTGTAAGAATACACAAAATCTTTGACAGGGAGTGTATAGCTCTAATGTGTAACAATCCCTGAGCATAAATCTTGGTTTTCCCATTTGTGTTGCCAGGGTAATCTCAGCTGTTCACGGAGTATTTAATTGTTGTGTGGTTGTACTAATTAAATCACTGGCTATTAGAAAGTGCATGCCCGTGAATCATTTTCATTCTTGTTAAATTGCATGGTGGTTGAATTCCAACAATAACCGCATTTCCAATGATCCAAAAGTGAAATTGCTAGGTCACTGGTTAAAAATACTGTTGGTGCTCTGTTTAAGTCTTGTGTGCATTTTACTTGCCTACCTACAGCTCATTAAAGTAGATTACCCTTTACTCTGTTTGTTGGGTTAGTGCTTGCCACCTAAACTGCTACAACTAAATTTCTCCCTGAACGCACAGCTGGTCAACCTACAACACTAATTATTCATTTATGGCTTTGCAGGTCCACTATATGGGTTTGAATGAAGTGCAATAGTATGCTACAGCCATATACTTCCAAGCCAGTGCAATTTGGCATACATTATAGCCACCACATGCTGATGTAAATATTTTATAACGATCTTGCAATTGGAAAACAATGACGAGAAGGAAAGCAACTTCATACAGCCATTTAAAATTCTGTTCATAAATGCATACAAGTTGTTCTTTTGTGCTTTTTTGATTAACTACAGTTTGTCCGCCCTCACAATGTACATTGATCAATTAACTACAGCGTTCACTCTCCAAACACGTGGAGACAATTAGCTAGCATGATAGATTTATAATTGACAATTGGGACTCCTTGCAGTGAAGCCAGAGCTACAACGACTCATTGTAGATGCAGGTGCTCTTTCTTGTTTGGTTTTTTTGTTAAAAAGACTTGGAAATGGTTCCAATGATCGTGCTGTTAATGGTCTCCTTTTAAAAGTTGTTGACGTTATCACAAATCTGGCTCATGAAAATGGCACCATGAAAACTTGCATCAGGTCGGAGGGAGGAATTCCTTCTCAAGTTGATTTTCTTCAGTCAACTAATACCAAGGTGCAGCAGGCAGAAACAGGTGTTATGCGTACTTTAGCATTAAAAAATGAAGCAAGCAAGAATTAGATTGTCGAATGCAATTCTCTTACCACCTTTATTTTCATGTTGCATTCTGAGGATGTTGGCATCCACTATGAGGCAGTGGGAGTAATTGGGAATTTGGTTCATTCATCTACCAATATAGATAAAGAAGTTCTTCTCACTGGAACTTTACAACCAGTTATTGGTCTGTTGATTTCAAGGTGCTAGGAAAACCGAAGGGAAGCAACATTGCTATTATGGAAGTTTGCAACAACAGATCCTGAATGCAAGGTTCATATTGTCCAACGTGGTGTTGTTCATCCTCTTTCTCAAATGCTCCAATTACCAGATGCCCAACTCAAGGAGATGGAAAATTTTTCTCTTGGTAGATTAGCACATAATTCACACAACCAAGCTTGCATTGTCCATGATGGGGGACTGATACCACTTCTTGATCTTATAGTGTCTAAAAATGGGTCTCTTCAGCACAATGCAACTTTTTCTTTTTATGGGATTGCAGATAATGAGGATAATATAACTGACATCACAAAGGAGGGAGGTGTTCAAAAGTTACAAGATGTAGAATTGATTGTATAGGAATCAAAGAACTGTGTTTCAAAGACTTTAAAGAGGATTGAAGAAAAAAAATCATGGAAGAGTGTTGAAGCACTTACTTCTAATGTATGTATCAGATAAAATTGTTCAAAGATGCGTTGCTTTGGCTCTTGCTCATATTTTTTGTGTTTATGACCAAAGAATGATCTTCATTGATAACAATGGTTTGGAAGTACTACTTGGACTATTTGAGCTCGGTTCAAATTAAAAACAACAACATGATGGTGTTGTAGCATTACATACTCTTGCGAAAAAGGCTACTGGCGATTGTCAAATAGATGTCGCTCTTCCGCCTCCAACACCCCAGGTATATTTGGGAGAGAAGTACGTAAACAGTCACACTTTATCAGATGTTACCTTTTAAGTGGAAGTTAGGCGATTTTATTCCCACGGGATTGCACTTATGGCATCTTCAGAGACATTTCGTGCCATGTTTGATGGTGGCTACAGGGAAAAAGAGGCAAAGGATATTTAAATTCCAAACATGACCTGGGCAGTATTTGAACTAACGATGAGATTTATATACATAGTACGGTAGAGGTGACAACATATATTGCACAAGATCTTCTGAGGGTTGCTGATCAATACCTTTTGGAAGGCCTCAAATGTTTGTGTGATTATTGTATTGCACATGAATTGCACCCGGATTACAGATATCAATGAGAAGCAGTATCAATAATTGCTATTTTTCTTGAACATATGCATATATGATTTTAATGGGCAAAGAAATGGTTGAATGAAGTACTGTGATTGCACATTCAAACACAAGGAGAGCATTATTTATTTTTAACAAACAGAATTTGACTTACTTCCTTGGTTGAGAATTTGCCTTGGCACCATAAGCAGGTAAAACAAGCAGTCAAGCCATTGAAACTAGATTTGTAGAAATCCATTCACCCCATGTAATGAATTCACATTGTATAGTTTGATCTGAGATTTTGATTGTGATATACAGAGACAATAAATTTTAATTCTGCAAAAAGAAAGGGTCATAAGACCGGTTAAATATTTATCTTATCGAGTAAGACCTATCAAAATAAAAAACAAAACAAGTTCAGACATTTTCAAGGGATGAAAGAAGTATTGTTACCAGTAATAAGCAAAAGTAAGGACTCCAGCTGTTTCAGGAAAACAACACGTTTTCCCTTAAAGCGTCCAGCTAGAAGGATCGGTACAGTTCCCGGAGTAATGCTGGAACTTTCAAACAGATTTCAAACCAAGATACCGACCATTACTTTGGCAGCAGGATTACCATCATTTGTAACGGTTACACTATGTCCCCTGCCTGTGGATTGCAAAATTTTGTCCTGCACGGCCCACTAGAATATAGAAAATGCATAAAATATCAATCCACCCGCCCTACAGATGTTACATTTAAGACAATAATCTAAAAGGCTTGTGCAGCAGAAATGCTTAGCGTGTGGAATCTTATATTTAAAGTGATGTCTTTCACATAAAACTCTGCACCTATAGCTTTCAAGGTATGGAGATTAAACAAATGAAAATCATTTTTCTTTGATCAATTGATCCTATGACTGTGCTATACAGAACAACATCGATTTAGCTTCCAGTAGGAATCAATTTTTCCACAACATCTGGTATTTTGTGATTAATTCAAGGCGCAATGGCAGAGCTTAGGCATTTGCGAGTAATGAGAAACGTGAATGATTGGCTAAGCAAGGTTGTCTTTTTTTATTTCTTTCAAGATTCTGTAGGAATCCAAAAGCTGCAGAAATGCATTTGCCTCTGGATAAGTCCTACAAATGGACTCCAAGAACATATCATAGGCACATTTTATCTGAAATGCATTTTCCTCTGGATAAGTGCTGCAAATGGACTCCAAGAACATATCATAGGCACATTTTATCTGAATATGGAGTAGCTTCCATGGATTTGTATTGTCATGATCTGCAACAATGGTCGCCTCTTATACATCTGTTTGCTCTCCATTTTCACTTTGACCTTACTCCTCTCCTTCAAATCGAAAGATAGTTTGGAGTTACTGGATTTATTGTTGGGAAGCAACAGGTCCCTTCTCATATTCCTGGAACCTTCTAGGAAGTCAAGCCCAATCATGCTCTGACACCAGATGTTGGTATAATAAGCAGCCGTGAAATGGGTTGGTTTGCCATTAGATTTGAGTTATAATCTTAAACCAATTTTTTTGACATCTTTTGATTTGTTAAGGATGACTTTAATTGCAAGTGCCGAATCACAGTATTTTACGGCATTTCTGCAATTTTTATTGTTTAATATTCTATTAGATCAGAGTTGTCTTTCTTATTCTTAATGGCGGATTATAATTGCCAGAAACTAAACCCAGATAGAGATAACATTCGAAACGATCAGATAACATCACACATAAATAAAGAAAATAAAACAGAGGCCCGCAGAAAAACATATAAAATGCACTTGTGTACCTTTGCTGCTTCTGGTTGTACCTCTCTCGGCTTGACTTTGCAAGATCCACAATTTTTTAGACGCAGTGGTAAAGTCTAGAGGCATGACGAAGAGCCTAAAAACCTCTGCAAATGGATGCAAGGCTAGTCCTAACAAAATCCATGCAAATGGAGGCAAAAGGCAAGGCTAGACCTATCAAAACCCCTGCAAAAGGAGGCGAGGTTGGCCCTATCACCGGAGGCGAGGTGAGGTTGGCCCTGTCACTGGAGGCGAGGTTGGCCTTGTTTCTAAAAACCCCTGCAAATAGAGGCAAGGCTAGCCCTATCAAAACCCCTACAAATGGAGGCAAGAGGCTAAGGCTAGCCCTATCAAAACCCTGCAAGGAGGCGAGGTTGGCCTTGTCCTTGATTTGAGAGGGAAAACAATGTAACAATGCTTCTTCTGAAAAGTCGACCAGTCTCAAACCTTCATCGTGTCTACTTTCCCTCTTCTTTTTCGTCATTTTGCCACTGGAACGAATTAACCCCTGCAAGGAGGCGAGGTTGGCCTTGTTCTGGATTTTCCATGGAAATCAATGTAATGATGCTTCTTCTGAAAAGTCGACCAGTCTCAAATCTTCATCGTGTCTACTTTCCCTCTTTTTTTTTGTCATTTTTCCCTCTACTTTCCCTCTTCTTTTTCGTCATTTTGCCGCTGGGAAGAATTTTGATAGTAAAATTGTATTTGTCTGCTTGTATAACCTTTAGTTGTAGCACTTGTACGAGTACCTCTGGCTCTCTACCAATAATATTATTACCTGTCAAAGAAAGAAGCAAGGGTTGATGCTCTTCCAGCGTTCCTTGACTGGAAGGGTCGAATTTACCGCGCAGGCGTTTTTCATTTTCACGAAAGGGATTTAGCAAGAACCTCCCACCTCAAAATAACCAATATGGGAACCACACCTGGACCCTCGAAATCGACCCTCAACTACTACTGAACCTTGATAATGCTATTAGTTTTTAAATTAAAATATTTTTAATTTTTAAATTAAAATAATAATTTAAGATTTTAAAACAAAATAGTTAATTCGAATTCGTTCTAATTTCTAATAGTTTTAATTAAAATAGTTAATTCGTTTTAATTTTTAATATTTTTAATTAAAACAGTTTTAATTTTTAAATTAAAATAATAATTTAAGATTTTAAAATAAAATATGAGTCGGCTTTAGTCTTAATTTCTAACTTATTAAAATAGTTTTAATTTTTAAACTAAAATGATAATTTAGAATTTTAAAACAAAACATTAGTCAATTTTAACAAACAAAAAAATGTTTTAGAGTGATATAAAAAATAAACTAAAATAATAATTTAGGATTTTAAAACAAAATATCGGTCATAAAAAAAATTGTTTTAGAGTGATATAATTGTTATGTGGAGTAGTGATATAGTTGTTATGGTTGTTTAATCATTTATTGGTTTTATAAATAGAGCATTACTAATTTTTTTTTATTCATGAGGATTATTTTAAGATGTTTGTGCATAGTTTAGGTGTAAGTTTAAAATAATGCAACATAAAATGTTGTTTTTTAGTGTTTTAAAGACAATAGAGATTAAAGTACAAATTAGATTATAGAGGGATGTGATGAGTTTCTTAATTAAAATACGTGTAATGATTAGATGGAAAAGAAGCAAAGAATATGCACCTTATATGAAAGTAAAATTTAAATAAGTGCACTTTAATGACAACACAATCCTTGTAGCATGATAACATATACAAAACAACCACATGAACTCAAAGAGCTATAAAATAAGCATATTAGAATCCATTTGCTATGTGAATGAAGTGTTAGAAAGTAAATCATAAAGACATTGTACCATGGGCTACTCTATCAAGCTCTTACATGCAGTAGTGGAAGTGCTCTCAAGTCTAAAATGGATGAGGGTAAGTGATGAGAAGCTCTTGACACCTTTGTAAGTAAATCCACCCTCTAGAATGAGGACTTGCACCTCTCCTTTATAGAACAGGATATGAGGAGAGATAATGTAGTCGAGGAAAGAGAAGAGGGTCAAATTGTGGGTTAAAGGCTTGTGTGCTAGATCATTTTGGATGTCACAATTCCTCTCTACTGAATTTGCTCTCTTTCAAAACTAGGTTTGTTGAAAGTACACACCTGCTCAAAACACTTTGTAGCTAATGTTTTTCCTTTAACTGACAAATATGTTGAAAGTATCTTTAGTGAGGTGCATGTCTTATAAAATATGTGTTGTTTTAGCACGTAATACTCATGATAATGCATTAAATGTATGAGCAACAAGTCAACACAACACCATGGCACTGCTTCTCCACGATATATATTTTTTTCTTATTATGAAGTTCCAACCTACTAGAAATAGTTCAATATGGTGTCCCCTTTGTAGTAACTTGTTGTTTTCCTTTAGTAACCATATATATCTATTAATTGTCGTTTGTATGGATGAAATATAAACATTGCCTAGAATTATCCTCCTTGAGCACACCCTCTCCAAGACTGTTCACTGTTTGAATGGTTGAAACACGAAATCTACCAATAATAATCCCTTTTGACTACACCACCTCTCAATATTTGTCTTTCTCATTGTAATAATTGACATGTGTGGATGAAAGTAGATCTAATTCGACTTCATGAAGAAAAGCAACCTTGCATATATGGCTAGGTTGAATTGCACCATTACCCAGTTAACCCGGTCATTATCATCCTCCTTAACCTCAGTCCCTGCATTCTCCTTGATTGCACATACAACTCAACCCCTCTCCACTCCTTCAACTGGGATGAAAAGGATTCAATTTCAATAGGAAGAATCGATGGGATGAAGAAACTCAAGTAAGTTGCAATCCCTTCATCCTCCTTGACTTTTCCTGTGACTCAACCCGCTCAGCTCCCCCTCATCTCCTTCAACTGGGATAAAAAGGCTTCAGTTTCAATAGGAATAACATGCGGGATCGGGAACCTCGAGCAAGTTGTAGTCCATGCATCCTCCTTGGCTTCGTCTGCAACTCAACCCCCTTAGCTCCTTCAACCTGGACTAAAAGACTTAAATAGGAAGAAATGGCGGGATCAAGAACCTCCTGCAAACTGCAATAGGAAGAAATGGACAGATCAAACTGCGCCATTCAAAACAATAATATAACAAGATTTTCTCCCATGGGGTATAAAAAAAAAGTGATGAAGGATTTGTTCCATATTTGAAATTTTAATATACAAGAAACTCAATGATATATAGACAAGTTAAATGTGCTTTGTAATAAATTAGAGGTTTGTAATGAAAATTGCAAATATGACGTTTGAGCTTAAATGTATTGGAGGAGAAAACGACATACATTTTGTGCATCTACAACACAAAACCACCTACATATTGAATAGTAAGTCCTCCATTCAAATAAGAGGAAACTACCACCAATTTTTCTTGGATCATAACCTAAGAGAAAATAAATTTTAAAGGAAAACCAATCCAAACCTAGCTAAGCTAATAAAAGAAGGGCCTAAAATTTTGGGAGTAGATTTAAGGCTTATGCACCATGTTCATTAAATATGGATATATGAAAGCTTTTATGATACTTTTCAAATTGAATACAATATTCATAAAGACACAGCTAAAAACCTTGGATATGTACAACATCACCTGGATGCACTAAAATATACCCAAAATGTTATTGGCACGCACCCAAGGAAATACTTTGCTCCAAAACTAGTAGAAGTTCTAGAAAAAAAAGGTTTTCATGAGAGATCGAGTCAGATAAAATTGGTTGAAAAGATAGAGGAGAATCGATGAGGGAAAAAATGAAATCTAAATAATATACACCAACAAAATATCATTTTATCCCTAAACTGCTCAACGTTAGCAATGCATCTGGGCATGTGATTTGAACTTTGGTTGGCTCGACACTCCTCAGTTGGGGCTCAATATTCATCCCGTATACCATGTTCGTACAGTGGCACGATGGCACTCGAGGAAAATTTGGAATGGGTAATTCCCCAACCGCACACCATTGATGGCATGCAAATATGTCATAGACCAAAGTATTATACCCTTAAACCTCTTATGAATTGAAATAAAAGGAAAACCCAATTAACACAGTCATTACCATGTTCCCTTAACCTAATTCCATGCATCCTCCTTAACTGCACATACAATTAAACCTCTCTCCACTCCTTCAACCGGGATGAAAAGGATTCAATTTCAATAGGAAGAATTGACGGGATGAAGAAACTTGAGTAAGCTACAGTCCCTACATCCTCCTCGATGATTCATGTGACTCAACCCACTCAGCTCCCCCTCATCTCCTTCAGCTAGGATAAAAATGCTTCAATTTCAATAGGAAGAATAGGCATGATCAGGAACCTTGAGCAAGTTGTAGTCCGTGCATCCTCCTTGGCTTCGTCTACAACTCAACCCCGTTAGCTCCTTCAACTTGGATTAAAAGACTTAAATAGGAATAAATGGTGGGACCAAGAACCTCCTGTAAACTGCAATAAGAAGAAATGGTCAGATCAAACTGTGCCATTCCATCACTAAGAAGCCTCGGTTTTCAAGGCATTGATTCACATATGGAGAGAGATATCATCACAAATAAAGAAGAGGAAGAAACACTTAATAATGTGTTATAATTGTTTGAGCTAGAAGAAGGTAAAGTAGCAGACATGATATAGCCTAAGAAAAGTGGATCCAATCCAAACCAACCACTGTATGAATTTTAAAATTCTAGAGGTAATCCCAAATTTTTATTATACTTTTGATTTGAAAGCACCTTTTCTTAGTCTCAATAAATGAAGTAAATAGTCTCAACCCCTTGGAGAAGGAAATTTGAGAAAAAACAATTAGCATGAACAAGCAAAGAATACAATGAGCAGAGCTGAGAGGAGTCTCCCTTTATAAACAAGAATCCATAGGCTTGTCAGAGTTAGTATGAATCTTTACTAGAAGGTGAGTAGTTTTCACATCACCAACCACATCCAATAGAAAGGTACCAACCCCTAGAATGAAAATTATGTCTCCAAATAAGGTGTAGTCAATACCAATAATATCATCTTATGAATCTATTACAATATGATTTTCAAAGTATGTTTCCATATATGTGTAAAAGAAACAATCCATCTGGTTAGCAAAAGGAAGTTTTTGTGAAGGGCTTAAGAAACCCCCTTGAAGGGGACAATAAGGGTTTGAAACCATAGAATACAAGTTTATCTATGAAACCTAGTTCTGTAACCCTTAGGATAAATTTTAATAGTCAATAGCCTAATCGCAGATGATATCCTAATCTTAAATCGATCTTTGATAACATTGTTGTTCCCTTCAATTGATCGAACAAATCATCAATCCTCGACAACATATACTTATTCTTAATGGTCACCTTGTTCAATTGCGTGTAATGAATGCACAATTTGAGAGTACCATCCTTATTCTTCACAAATAATACTTGTGTGCCCCATGGTGATGCACTTGCCCTAATGTATCCCTTGTCCAACATTTCCTTCAACTAATGTGAAATAATCGATACAAGACTGGCATAATTAATGCACAACTGGTATATGTGTTATCCACTGATACACATAATCGATGCACGACCCACATAAAGTCACAACAAATACATTCAACAACGACACCATCAAATTTCACATGGAGACACCACTACAATCATGACCAATGCCATGCATACACAACAAGCACATAGATCACAAGCACAAGGACCTATATGCAACCGACATGTACATACAACAACACATCCATCCAAGGGGAACAGAAACCAAACATCACCCAAGGAGAACAGAACCATGCTATGATACCACTCTATAACACCCTCTTACCACATCTACCCAAGTAACTGGCCAACCGGGGCAAACATGTGACGAAGAGTTAATATGATATGATATTATGGTACATGAAGCTCTGCATTTTATCCAAAAATCTTGGTCAATCAAACGACAACCACAGTCCAAAAAAAGCCCTGAATCACTATAAAAGAGCAAACACCAACAGATTTAAAGAGCCAAAAATCAATCTAGATTCTAAAGTCACAGCAGGACTATACAAACACCCAATGAATTAGGGTTCTTCCAAAACCCTACATTCAACTAAACTTAAACAAACCACTGCCTTCCTGCCAACAGAAATAATCTCATCTAAAAAGGGCCATATGGCCTGAATCAGACAATACAATAAATTCATATCAATGTTCGTTCACAGCTGGAGACCCAAAATTTGTAGAGGAATTTACCTTAATCACATTAGGAGGCATTTTAGTGTGGCTACGGCGATAAGTTTCGATGTACTTCTTGAGATCAGAGTCCATGTATTCAAAAACTAAGAACAAAACAGGCTTCCCATCCTTGTTCTTAGTGTGCTTCACATCTAACAGCCTGCATAAAAGGCTTGCATCACACATGCATACATATACCCCCTCGAACAAACCCCCAAAACTCCATTTCCGGCCTCAAGTCATACCATTTCCGCAATGCCAGATAAAACCTAGTGATGATAATCTTCTGCCAAGAGATCTGGGCATGTGATTTGAACTCTGGTTGGCAACGCATCTTCCCCATCACCGGAGGAGGTTTTGGGGAGGAATAAGCCTTCGTCGTCCAGCAGAAAATCCACAAACGGCTTCGGCAAGGGATGGAGATGTGATTTGAACTTTGGTTGGCAATGCATCTTCCCCATCGCCAGAGGAGGTTTTGGGGAGGAATAAGCCTCCGTCGTCCAGCAGAAAATCCACGAACGACTTTGGCAAGGAATGGAGAATGGTTTTGATGGAAACCCATGGAAACACGGGTAACATTCTTGTATCTAGCATCGAATTATGTCTGCCTCCTTCATTGTTATTCCTTCTTACACCTGACTTGGACGACTGAGCGATAGGTAGTAGGGTTGTTAAAACAATCTTCAATTGCTAAAATTCAAATTGCAGGTGCCCATAAAATGAGAGGAAACAAAGTATGCTTTGATGCTAGCACCAAATCCCAAGGATCATGAAAACATAAACATAAACCACCAACAAAATACCAAGTAAGCATAATTTTGACAACAACAATGGGAATCCTCCACTTCCAGTGCATGTACAACGAGACCAAATGAAGATCCACTCTAGATACTCTCTCCACCATCGACAAGACCATAAATATTCATACAATCTCATACAGGTGACAATAAAACATAATTTTCACACTTAAGGAAATAATAATAAGAGTTTGTACATGATCAACCGGAGGATCAATAAGGTCCCTGGAGGCAGAGTTACCAACCAGTTTGTATATGATCAACTGGAGGATCAATAAGGTCCTTGGAGGCAGAGTCACCAACCAGAAAACCTTCAACGCAAGCCAATTAGGAGTCCACACTATTGAAACAATACCATAGGTTGCGAAGCATTCTTTTGACATATTCAAGGGATAACAATTTCTTGTAGCTTTTTCCCATTAAAAGAATACGATTGTCATTGTTGACTTATATGGAAGGTCAAGTGGTGAATCTCTACATTGGCTTGGTATGTTATTGCTTCTGTTTGTTATTGTTTGGAAGGAGTTTTGTTAGCATTATTTAAGAGGGGAAAATATGATTTTAATCAAAATGCAATAATTAAGAAGTGGTGGATGAATAGAACGAAGGGGGTTCATCACAATACTTTGGTAATGAAAATGAGTATTAGTGAGGATGGAAACATAGAGGCACAAGTAAAAGAGTTCAAAAGGTTTCAAAGGTGTCAAGATAATACCAAACATTTGTTCAAATAGGGGGATTTAATAATTGGAAAGAGCTTGGAGGGAAGAATAGGTGGGGAGAATATGTCTAGAAATTTGGAAGAGAAAAAAAAGTGATGGCACAAGGAGGTGAGCACGTTCTGTTAGTGTGAAACATGCATTTATGTGGCTAAGGTGCATAAGATAAAACTTGAAAACATATTGGTCAATTTGCTTAAGGGTTTTAGGAGTTAAGGGGTTAGGGGTTAAGGTATCAAGGGTTAATGGTAAAGGGTAAAGGGTTAGGGTATATGTTGTTTATGGGTTAAGGGGTTGAGGTCTAGTGGATGTAAGGGTTAGAGGCTAATGACTTAGCAGTTAAGGGCTTTAGGGGTTAAGGGTTAAGCACCAAGAGCTTAGGGGTTAGGGGATTTAGGGGTTAAGCGCTTAATGGTTATAGGATATAGGTGTCAACAAGTTAAGGGGAGGGTTAGGGGTTAATGGGTTTATGGGTTAGGGCTAAAGGGTTAAGGGTGAGGTTTAAGAGGATAAGGGGTTAGGGATTAGGGGCTTCATGGATTCTAAGTTAAGGATTAGGGATTAAGGGGTTAGTGGTTTATCGTTTAAGGGATCGAGGGGTTAATGGGTTGTGAGTTATGACTATAGGAGTTAAGTGATTGTGGCTTTGGTGTTAAGGGGATAGGGAATTTAATGATTATGGGTTAAGGGCTTATGGGTTGTGATAATGGGGCCCCTAATCACCTTATCACAATTATTGGGGTTTCCCTTATCAATTTCTCTTGCTACCTTCACTCTAGGTCCCCTAAACCCTTTGTCATGAGGTGTTAAGGCCCCTTCTCATTCTCTAATGCTAGGATTATAGATCTCAGTAAACCTTTTGGCCTTGATTTTTGAACCTGTACTCAACTGTCTTCTTCACGGTATTCTTGTCAAGGCCCATCACCTTCATGAAGAAAAGAAACCATGCATATATGGCTAGGTTGAATTTCATCACGTGGAGTTTCCAAGAAGAGGCTCACATGCAAGGTGTGGGAATAAAGGTTTATTTTCTCTAAAATAGTATGATGCATAGAGAGGCTAAAATAAAAAAGGATAAGGTGTATAAAAATAGCAAAAGGCCCTCAAGCAAGGCATCGCTTCCTAGGCTATATTAGAGCTCTAGGCATCCCCCAATTTTGAACAAAATACGATGGTGGAATTTCAAATAAATTGATGCCCTAACTATCACACCAAGAGGGAACCCTTGATGCTCCTTTGACTCAAGGATTTCTTGAAGGTTTGCACTTTGTATTTCATCATTCAAAACCTATTATCTTAACTATAAATGATCATTGGATGAGCCTTTACCACGATATATCTCCCAAACCTTAGTCTCTTATAGTATTTCTCTCAAAAAGAAATTCATGGAAAGTCACCCTAGATTCTCCCAAAGCTCATACTTTAATTGAATTTTTACTTGCCTCACTTTGAAGCCTAGTATAAACACGTCAATCACAAGAGAGGGATTTTGGAAGTTTTGATCTTAGGCATTCATCATTTTTTAATATTCTTAAACCCGAGGTCATCTTTCCCTCAAGCCTTTCTTGGAGAGTCCTTCTTTTTCTTCTAAAGTAGGGAACCTATTATCTAATCCTCTTCTTTGAATGGGCATTGCAAATCACATTGTGCATCATTATTGGTCTCATCATTCTAGTAATTTCCCTATACCGAGACTCCTCCCATCAGTGAAAGTTCATAAAGAGCAGGGGAAATTGAATGAGGTGACAATGGGTCCTTGTCCCATTATTTCCACTCGATCTAGTTGTAGTCCCTTTGGAACCCCTCCTAGGACCCTTGCTAAATTAAGGGCAAAAACAAGTATAAAGCAGATGGCTCACTTGAAAAGAATAAATCTAGGCTTGTGGAAAAAGGTTTTACACAAAAACAAGGGGTCTATTATGAGAATACTTTTTCCCCCATAGCAAAAGTTGGATACCATATGGACATTCTTTGCCATAGAAACTCAAAAAGTTGGAAATTCCATCAAATGGATGTAAAAACTGCTTTCTTGAATGGAGATATGAAAGAGAATGTTTTTGTGTCCCAACCAGAAGGATTTTTTGTGAAGGGTTAGGAACATAAAGCATCCAAGTGGTAAAATCCTTATATGGCCTCAAGAAAGCACCACGAGCCTGGTATAATAAGGGGTTAGGGGAATATGGGCTTAGGGAGTTAGAGGTTTAGGGTTTATGGGAATAATGTGTTAGTGGTTAAGGGGTTAGGGATTGGGGGCTTAAGGGTTAGGGGATTTAGGTGCATTTAGGGGTTAGGGGCATAATGAGTTAGTATTTAAGGGATTAGGGATTCGGGTTAGGGGAATAATGAGTTAGTGGTTAAGGGGTTATGGATTGGGGGGTTAGGGGTTAGGGGATTTAGGTGCATTTAGGGGTTAGGGGAATATTGTGTTAGTGGTTAAGGGACTAGGGATTGGGGGCTTAAGAGTTAGGGGGATTAGGCACAGTTAGGGGTTAGGTGAATAATGAGCTAGTGGTTAAGGGATTAGGGATTAGGGACTTAGGGGATTTAGAAGTTAAGGATTTTAGGGGTTAGGGGTGAGGGGTTAATGGGTTAATGGTTAAGCGTTAACAGTTTAGGGGTTAAGGGGTTAAGGGGTTAGGGGTTTAGGTGTTAGTGGTTTAGGGGTTTAAGGGTTTAGAGGTTTAGGTTTTTGGGGGTTAAATGGGTTAGGGTTTTAGGGGTTTAGGGGGTTAAATGGGTTAGGTTTTTAGGGGTTTAGGGGGTTAAATGGGTTAGGGGTTGGGAATTAGGGCTTAAGGGGTTAAGGGTTATATGTTTAGGGTTTACGGGGTTAAATGGGTTTAGGGGTTTAGAGGTTTAGGGGGTTAGAGGATTTAGCAGTTAAGGATTTTAGGGGTTAGGGGTTAAGGGGTTAAGGGGTTAGATGTTTAGGGGGTTAAATGAGTTAGGGGTTTAGAGGTTTAGGGGGTTAGGGGATTTAGCAGTTAAGTATTTTAGTGGTTAGGGGTTAAAGGGGTTAGGGGTTAGGTTTTGGGGGTTAAATGGGTTAGGTTTTTAGGAGTTTAGGGGGTTAAATGGGTTAGGGTCAATAATTAGGGTTTAAGGGGTTAGGGGTTAAAGGTTTAGAGGTTTAGGATTTAGGGGGTTAAATGGGTTAGAGGTTTAGGTTTTAGGGGGTTAAATGGGCGAGGGGTTATAGCCATTTATTAGGTGAACAAGGCATAATCTAGTTGTAGTAACCATAACTTGGTCAAGTTGTTATAGTCAAGGCAAGACTTGGTTGGGTTCCCAAGTTCCAAAAAAGTAAGGGTAATTGTGAGGGCATGAGAACTAAGGAGTGTCAGTGTGTTTCAAGGAATGAAAAGGCATGCTAACACATGCTAGAAAGTGTCAATGGATGTTGAGGAGTGTTAGGGAGTGCCAGGACACTGTAAGGGAGAACTAGGTCAAAATGCATGGAAATGAACGAATAAGAGTGTGTGCGAAGTAGTGTCAACAAAATACAAGTGTCTCAAGGATAAAGTGTGTTAGGGGAAGACCAGAATAAGACTTGTAGGAGGTAAGCCTCTGGTTACATAAAGGGTTGCAAAAAGTAGTTTTAGACAAAGGGAAACTTTGGGTTGGGCACAACATTTATTTTCCAATGACTTGGTTAGGTTCCCAAGTCGCAAAAAAAGTAAGGTTATCTATGATTTCATGAAAGCTAAGGAATACAAAGGTGTGTCAGGGAAATCCTAGAAGTACTAAGACATGTTAGGCAGTTCCAAGGCATGATAGGCATGCCAAGATGTCGCAGGTGCCAGGGTGTGGCATGAATACATGCTAGGGAGTGTGAGGGCCAAGTGTCAAGGAAACACAAGGGAGCACTAGTTTAAAACTCATGGAAATGAAGTATCATCCAGTTCCAGGTGTGCTAAGAAGGGAGTGACACAGTATTCTAGGAACTGCCAAGGCATGTTAGAGTGCTAGGGAAGCATACAAAGATGTTCCAAGTGCCAAGGTGTGCCAATGCGTGCTAAGGAGTGTTAGGGAGTGCCAGGAAAACATAACATAGCACTAGGTCAAAATTAATAAATGAATGAATAAGAGTGTGTGATAGGGAGTGTTAGCGAGTTCTAGGTGTTGAGATTCAACAAGATGATGAGCTTAGTGAAAAGAGTCGCCTTCACTAAGTGGGCCCGCAGGCTATTTTTGACACAAATCTATTTTTAGACTATGTCTATTTTTAGACATGGAGACCATATTTCAGAAGTTGCAGGATGCTATTTGTGGATGGTTGGTCAAGTTGGAAAAATAGATGGATTTCTATTTTTAGACATATTGGGCGAAGTCTATTTATAGATCGCTGATCTAAAAATATAAGTGTCGATTATTATTAGCTCTTAATAATAATTAGACCCTAAATAACAACTTATTCTCTTGGAGCACTTAATTTCAGTTAACAGGTGTGGTAGATCAGCTAGCTGAAGGAATTACGCAATTCCTAGGGTTTACTGGTGTTCATGCATGGAGGACTCAAGTCAGGACTGAAGTGGCAGAGTTATGATGGAGTTGGTGAAGTAGTTCATGGAGTTTGTTTCAGTTTAACTACATCCTTGGAGTTAAACTCAATTGAACTAATTGTGTCTATTTCTAACTGATTGATACATTAGTGGGAGTGGAGTGAATTAATTAGTTAAATTAATTCACAAATAATAAATCATTAATCAACTCAACAGAGACAACAATTAACTACTTGCATGGGAGTTCCAATGGAGACTCAGTGGAGAGATAGGTGAAAGGGCAGTGTGACTATCAGTTGTGACTATGTTGATGCATCCAATGCATCACACATCCATTGGAGATGCCAATGAGGATTGCGCAGTCAAGGAAAGGGTAATTTGAAGTCATTCAAAGCTATTCAAATCAGGGTCAACCCAAATAAATCTGATTTGGGGGTTCCACTGCAACAACATTTTCCCCACAACAAGCACAAGATCAAGCCAACATGTGTGATGTGTGCGTTTAAAGAGATGGATAGGTAGTTTTACCCTTACGAGAACATGGCACCTTAAAATCTGACCAAAATTACTGAGTGCAAGCATTTGCGAAATGGCATTATGAGTGGAGCCTTTTCCAGAAGAGATTATTCATTTACATTACAATATATACAACATGCAGTTAGTGTTCCATCCATGTTAGTGCACACACTTGATGGTATCAATCCTTAAACTGGTACAAAAAAATTTATTTTATATATTCACATACGGGACAGTCACAAGATGTCAACAAATTCACATACTTATCGAAATCCTCAACCAGGAATATGCGACATTGCTTCTTAATGTGCTTTCAACTAGGTAGGCATCAATGACAATCATTACAATGGGTTAAGGGGATCTAAGAGAGAATTATGTAAGGAGTTCCTTCTAGGTAAAGGCCATTGGTATTACTATTGTTAAAGGGGGTGGCCTACAAGGATACATTGGTAGCTACTGATGCAAGAGCATAATTTCAACAATTTATTTCAAAATTTGTATTTTTCCTCCATAAGGTCTTAGAGATTTATAGAAGAGGAAGTTGGTTTCCTTGTTGCCCTATAATTTTGTAGAATTTCTAACTTCATATTTGGGATAGGAAATAATTTTGTATAATTTTAGACTTGTATGTTTTCACCTATCCGGGTGTGATGATACCTTGTGGAGGTAAGCAAAATTTCCATTTTTTAAACTTTTGGATATATTCTATATGCTCTTGAGAGAATTTCAACCTTTCAAGTAAAACTACAAACAAATGTACATTCATGCAATAATTACTAATTGATTTGGGGGTGACTCAACAAATTGTAGCATGTTGGCTTGTTGAATTTGTTAGTAAGTTAATTAGGGCTTGATAAATTTGTAAGCTTCAGTGGGATTTATTGCAGTTGTATATGTTTTAAAGAAGCGAGTTTGGAGTGGTGGTTGTGCTTCCTTTATTGAATTTGATTTCTTTGGTTCTTCTTCTTGTGCATGCCCACGGTGGTATATTCTTGTTAGTGGTTAAGGGGTTAGGGATTGGGGGCTTAAGGGTTAGGGGCATAATGAATTAGTATTTAAGGGATTAGGGATTGGGGTTAGGGGAATAATGAGTTCGTGGTTAAGGGGTTATGGATTGGGGGTTTAGGGGTTAAGGGATTTAGGCGCATTTAGGGGTTAGAGGAATAATGAGTTATTGGTTAAGGGATTAGGGATTGGGGGCTTAGGTGTTAGGGGATTTAGGCGCAATTAGGGGTTAGGTGAATAATGAGCTAGTGGTTAAGGGATTAGGGATTAGGGGCTTAGGGCTTAGTGGATTTAGCAGTTAAGGATTTTAGGGGTTAGGGTTGAGGGGTTAGTGGGTTGATGGTTAAGCATTAACAGTTTAGGGGTTTAGGGGTTAAGGGATTATGGGTTTATGTGTTAGTGGTTTAGGGGTTTAATGGTTTAGAGGTTTAGGGTTTAGGGGTTAAATGGGTTAAGGTTTTAGGGGTTTAGGGGGTTAAATGGGTTAGGGGTTGGGAATTAGGGCTTAAGGGGTTAGGAGTTAAGGGTTAGACATTTAGGGTTTACGAGGTTAAATGGGTTTAGGGGTTTAGAGGTTTAGGGGGTTAGGGGATTTAGCAGTTAAGGATTTTAGGGGTTAGAGGTTAGGGGTTAAGGGGTTAGAGGTTTAGGGGGTTAAATGGGTTAGGGGTTTAGAGGTTTAGGGGGTTAGGTGATTTAGCAGTTAAGTATTTTAGGGGTTAGGGGTTAGGGTTTGGGGGTTAAATGGGTTAGGGTTTTAGGGGTTTAGGGGGTTAAATGGGTTAGGGGTCGAGAATTAGGGTTTAAGGGGTTAGAGGTTAAGAGTCTGGGGGGTTAAATGGGTTAGGGGTTTAGCGTTTAGGGGGTTAAATGGGTGAGGGGTTATAGTCATTTCTTAGGTGAACAAGGCACAATCTAGTTGTAGTAACCATAACTTGGTCAAGTTGTTATATTCAAAGCAAGACTTGGTTGGGTTCCCAAGTTCCAAAAAAGTAAGGGTAATTGTGAGGGCATGATAACTAAGGAGTGTCAATGCATGCCAAGGAATGAAAAGGCATGCTAACACATGAAAAAAAGTGTCAATGGATGTTGAGGACTGTTAGGGAGTGCCAGGACATTGCAAGGGAGAACTAGGTCAAAATTCATGGAAATGAGCGAATAAGAGTGTGTGCCAAGTAGTGTCAACGAATTCCAAGTGTCTCAAGGATAAAGTGTGTTAGGATAAGGTCAGAATAAGACTTGTAGGAGGTAAGCCTATGGTTAGATAAAGGGTTGGACAAAGTGGTTTCAGACAAAGTGAAACTTTGGGCTGGGCGCAACATTGATTTTCCAATGACTTGGTTGGGTTCCCAAGTCACAAAAAAAGCAAGGTTATCTATGATCACGACATGAAAGATAAGGAATACCAAGGTGTGTCAGGGAATTCCTAGAAGTACTAAGACATGTTACGTAGTTCCAAGGCATGATAGGCATGCCAAGATGTGGTAGGTGCCAGGGTGTGGCATGAACACATGCTAGGGAGTGTGAGGGCCAAGTGTCAGGGAAACACGAGGGGGCACTAGTTTAAAATGCATGGAAATGAAGTATAAGCCAGTTCCATGTGTGTTAAGAAGGGAGTGACACGGTATTCTAGGAAGTGCCAAGGCATGTTAGAGTGCTAGGGAAGCATACAAAGTTGTTTCAAGTGCCTAGGTGTGCCAATGTGTGCTAAGGAGTGTTAGGGAGTGCCAGGAAAACATAACAGAGGCGCACTAGGTCAAAATTCATAAATGAATGAATAAGAGTGTGTGACAGGGAGTGTTAGCGAGTTCTCGATGTCTCGAGGAGGGAGTGACACGGTATGATAGGCAATACTAAGTCATGTTATAGTGTCAGGGCAATATGCATCCAAGATTTTATATATTCACATACGGAACAGTCACAAGATGTCAAAAAAACCACATACTTATCGAAATCCTCAACCAGCAATATGCTAACATTGCTTCTTAATGTGCTTGCAACTAGGTAGGCATCAAATACAATCATTGCAATGGGTGAAGGGGATCTAAGAGAGACTTATGTAAGGAGTTCCTTCTAGCTGGTAAAGGACATTGGTATTACTATTGTTAAAGGGGGTGGCCTACAAGGATACATTGGTAGCTATTGATGCAAGAGCATAATTTCGACAATTTATTTCAAAATTTGTATTTTTCCTCCATAAGGTCTTAGAGATTTTTGATAGAGGAAGTTGGTTTCCTTGTTGCCCTATAATTTTGTAAAATTTCTAATTTCATATTTGGGATAGGAAATTTTAGTAATTTTAGGCATAAGTTAAGATATTTTTTTATATTTAAGGCCTCCTAGTCATTAGGAAAGTTGAGTCTTATGATTAGGATTACTTGTGGCATCCTATGTATTTTTCAAACTCCAATACACCAAGGAAAATTTGTGGAGGACATTTGGGGGAAATGTGATTGTCCATGAAATGTAGATCGGATTTGGGGAACTTGTAGCTATTTTCCTTGGACCCTACTAGTTCTTAGAGGTTGTATTTGGAGCGGTTAGCAGGAAAAAACATAATATGCCCAAGAATATTAGTGTTGGAGCAGTTATGGTTAAAACACAAGATTCAAATTTCAAATCCCCTTGAGTTGCCAACCAAAAAACAATATTTTTTTATCTATTTATTTATTAAATTTTTAGAATGTGGTTTAATGAAAAAAGAAAAATATAATATAAAAGAAATAAATATGACATGATTAAATTTCATGTGGTTTGAATATCAATTTTCAAAAATAAAAAAATATAATTTTATCCACTATCCACTCATGGATATTTCAATGCAAACTTCTCAATGCTAATGATTTTGTCTTAATTGCTAACTATCTTAAATGGGTTTCGTCTTAATTGCCATTGTCTTAAGTCGCCATTGTCTTAAATATAAAGTTCTGTCTTAAATATATTTGTCTCAAAGTGCTTTTGTCTTAAATCTAAAATTTTGTCTTAAAATATTTTTGTCTCAAATTGCTTTTGTCTTAAAATATTTTGTCTCAAACTTCTTTTGTCTTAAATATAAAGTTTTGTCTTAAAATATTTTTGTCTCAAATTCGTTTTGTCTTAAATATAAAATTTTGTCTTAAAATACTTTTGTCTTAAATTTTTTTGTCTTAAATTTTTTGTCTCAAATTGTTTTTGTCTTAAATATTTTTGTCTCAAATTGTTTTTATCTTAAATAGAAAATTTTGTCTCAAATTATTTTTGTCTCACACTATTTTTGTCTTAAATTTTATATTTAAGACAATTCAATTGATATTAAATTTTAATATAAAATAACTAAAATAAAAAGTGACTTTTTAAGACAAAAGATTTCTTTTGTCTTAAACAAATGTCTTAAAATGCCCTTGGTGTAGTAGTGTCTCCCATTAACACCGGCGTGCTGTTAGAATCTCCAAGTTCCAGAAGATGATCCTGGAAGGCACTCCATATCCCCCATCTCTGAACTTATCCTTGATTACCATGTAGTGTATTTTCCATGGATTTGAGGAAGCTTGGTCGAATTCCATGTCACTGAACACCACCAGTTGCTTTATCACCTTCTCCGGTTCTAGTCTGCATTTCACTTCCATCTCCAATATCACATCGAGCACCTAATGGAAATCGGTATTCATTCCCCAATCCATCCTCTCTGTGAATTAATACTTTTCAACCAGGGAATTCCCTGTGACCAAATGCAGTTGAAGACTTTCGTTGAAAGTCATAACATGGCCTTTCCATGGGGTCCTTGCTTATTTCTGAAACCAACAATCCAAGCGCTATGCAGACCTCCATGGGAGTTCCGGACATGCTCCCTGAAACATCACAAATCGACAAGGTGTTAGAAAGCTTTCCTTTTTTCTTCATGTCTTCCACCATTAACTTCCACTACAATTCTGCAACAGCAACAACAGATTCTTCATTCTTGGAATTGGCTTGTTCAATAATTTCATGCGGAAGCAGAGCTCCAGCCGCAATTTTCTTGTTCCCGGCTTTCACCTCCTCCAAATAGTGGGTGAATCTTTGGGACAGCAAGTCCGCGAAAACCTGGGCAATTTGATCATGCAGTGCTATGTAATAGGGATCTTCCAAGTAACGTCTTAAAGCTTTACTGGCTGCTTCCAAACGCTTTTCTTTCCTAATCACTCTGGCCTTTTCGATCTTTCCATTCAATACATCCCCTGAAATTCGATCTTCTCTTGGCCTCAGCGTACCCAGATTTTTAGCTTCTCTTGCAGCAGCGCCCTGCCCTGCATAATAACCACCTCCGCTGGGGTTACAAGTACAACACATTCTGATTCCGCGTCTCTGTCTAGATTTGGATTTTGCACCCCCATTTTCCTTTGCACGCTGGATTTTTTCCTTGTGACTGAATTTTTCAGCCTTGCGTTTTTCCGTGGCTTCGGTTCCTGTACCAGACGGACAAGTATCTCAGGTAGGTCTTTGAAATAACCAGATTGAGCGATGTTGTGGACATTGGCAGCGAGAGTTTTGGGGTGACGCCAGTGAATCCAAGAAGCTGCCGCATAAAATCCCTCCCGCTCCGATTTGCCCGTTCCTCGTACGCCTCTCAGTTCCCAAACAAGCTTTAAAGCTGTTAGTGGATCTTCATTCCATGCGGCTTCCAGAAGTTCAGGGACTTTGTGGGAGGGATTATTGGGCACAACATGGAAAAAGAAATCCACCAATGGATTGCTAGATGTTGAGAATGTGGGAGAGAAATTCTCAGTCAGTGTCATATTGGCCTTTCCTGCCCACTGTAATTCAAAGTAGCGTTACAAAGTTGGAATAGCCGCTTCCAAGATATTGAGGATGTTTCAAAGTAGCGGGTGTGCTCTAATTGCATTTCATTCTCAACTGTCCTATATTTTGATTTTGGGTCATCTAATTCGGATCCACAATCAGCCACCACAAAATTTGGATAGTTGCAGAGCTCTGGGAGCTCTGGGACCCAAGGAGAAGCGCATCCATGGAAGTTATAGAAGAAGTTGAAGGTGAAGCTGTGAGTCGTTTAAATAAATAACTGTGTGGCGAAGAAATATTTGGCATCAAACTCCACGAGATATGTTCTTGAGATTTGTTTGGGTTAAATTTCTGTTTTTTTGTTCACTCCACTCAACTCTTATTTGGGAGTAGTCTTTAGTGTGATATTTTGGAGTTTTCGGTGCTGGTATTTGGTGAAAAAAATTGAGGTAAAATCTTGATTTCTGTTATTTAAAATAGTATTTTTTACTATAAATATAGATTCAACATCCTAAAAAGCTCCTAAAACACTTAAAATTGTGGAAATTATCTTTCAAATTTCTATTTTTAATAAATTGTTGTCGAATTTTTAAAAAATTACACCTAAAAAAATCATCGAAAAACCTTCAAAAAAATCACAACAAACATTTTGGATGTGATGCCTCCACCATCCCTATTTCTCTCTCCACTCCATTCACTTGGCTCGCAATTCCATTCTCCAAATTAATGTCATCATTTATTATATTATAAGGCGTGTTTATTTTATAATAGAATTAAATTAAAATAATATCATATTATTAAAAGAATTACTTTCCAAACATCTAACTAAACTTTAATTTAATTTCAAGTTATTTTTCCATCTTTTGCACAATATAATGTTTTGTGAATGATTGTCTCACAAATTTTAATTAGTGATTTCTAGATAGAGTTGCAATATTCATACCCCTAAAACTCCAAGAGCTCTTCTATCTTCTAACGTCCAAGTTCCAAACAATCAAACCAAAATAAACCTCTGAGTTAGTGCCAGTTCCAACCTAGGAATATTCGATTATCTTCAACCCAAGTTCCCCACCAGAACTCCATGGAAAAGAGCCATAAACATGGCCAACAAATACTTAGAGCTACCAGGCTCACATCAACAATATTTATCTTTTTTGGTATGGTTAAATGAATAACTGCACCATCGACCGATCCAGAGTTCATTCTTCAGGACTCAGAGTCTCATCCATCTTTAGGACAAGCTACTCTAAATCAAAATAAATTTGCTGCTGATAATGAAGAATAAAATCAATTGTCAACCATTCAAATCGAAAACATCATCCACAAGGGTCCTTTTAACAACAACATTCTTTAAGCAAATGCTTATGGGTTTTCTAATTCTATTAATAATGTTCAGCCGCAAGGTTTGGAGCAACTAAATATTAATTCTCAAAAAAATGTGGTCAGCCAAATACATGACTTTCCTAGAATAATTTCAATTAATGGTGAATATGAAATTTGCATTAGGGAAAATAAAGAATAATCTACAGGTAGAGAAATTTTCATATTTGTACGCTAAAACCACCATTTTTCTCTTTATCCCTATCTTTGTAACACCCTCCTCCCACATATACCCAAGTAATCGGCCAACCGGGCTAAACAAGTGATGAAGATTTATTATGATATGATTTAACCTCCCAAGTCACAAGTTTAACCGTCACCACATAACAACACAGACCCTCTGCACATGCTACAAGATAGCTAGGAGCCATGACAACCTTCCAGAAGGCTAGCCCCTGCATGAAATTGACCTTTTCAAACATCAACCCCACATTATCTCCCTTGACATGGGAAAGAGTGCGCCTGGGACCCTCCAATTGCATGCACAACATGTCATGCATACGACTAGGGTATTTTCCCGGTAGTTCTGAGCCTGTGACCCTGATTTTTGTGCCACTTTTTCAGGCCCAGGTCTCAGGTCACTGCTCAGAACACCATGACACTTTCAGAAATGAAATGCAACAACGAAATAATGACGTAAATTCAAACACTTTAACAAGGACTTGATTGGACCCCTACTAGCCATGACTGACATTTCGTCAAACATGTCACAAATATATAATTTGCATGTTTAAATAACATATTTGAGCATAGGGGTATCATACTTATTTGATAATCGCTAAGAAGCATTGTTGCCTCATCTCATTAACTACATTATGATCTATTTGGTCATAGATACATTGTTCATTCATTTTACAAATCAAAACATGATGAGAGACATGCATCATCACTATCATAAAACACATTCATAACCAACATGTAAACAAAATAAATGACAAGCATATAACAACCATATAGACCACATAATAACAAGCTTATTTACCAATTAATACAAGAGGAAAAGAGCTCTTATTGCCATAAGCAAAATGAAACCAAGTCTCAGACTTCCACATTCCACCCGATCATAGACATGGCTGAACCAAATCTCTCTTCATCCAGTCACCCCCGTGCCATATTCCAAGAATGAATGGGGGATCTCATAAAAATAATCATTCAAAACCAAACTAGGTCTCCAAAGACAAAACCACCTCAGCCCTCAACCAGTGATTCCACCTCATGGTCGGACATTACAATCATCACCAGATCGGTCTCCACCCGAGATATCCAGGGCTCCAAAGTGTTTGTTCGAACCAAAGCTTCTAGGACTAGTAACTCAAACAATAGTGATCGCGAGGATTCTCGAGAATTTTTCCAACTAAGGTTTCCAGGAAATAATAACTCAACCGAAAACCAAAAGCACATGATAACCAACCAGAAAAACAAGCAATGAAATGAACCCACAATACTATGGTTATCCAGGAAATGGAAAAAGGCTAGTGAACCATCAATAATCTAGGAAATCCTCCATGCCAATGACAGATCATGATCAAGAAACCATATGCATACACCATGCATGCCAAAACTAGTGAGGAAAACATACATGCAACTCGATACCTGCAATCAAAACTCGTTGTGGTTTTTGATCCCGATGTCCTCTTGCACTTTACTACTCTTCCTTTGTCTTCTTGCTCCGAATATCCAAGTATTCCACACCCTCTGAGAGTGCTCCAAGAAAACTCTAAGTATCTAAGACTATGAGAGAGAGAGAATAGCGAGAGCCCAAAAATCAGCATCGACCAAAAGCCATAAAATTATCCTTATAAACCTTTTATTAACGATCCCACTATTTTCATTTTCCATTATTTTCCTTCATTTGTTGCGCCCAACAGTAACTTGTGACCTTTCACCTTCCTTTTCTTCTAATTTCCATTATTTTCATAAATAAAATGTCAATTGATGCCACTTTTCATTTCCAAATTGTTTTTCATTTCCCTTGCCAATTTCCATAGCCATAATAAACCAAATGAACACCCACACTAGGATGTTTTGCCTAACATGGAGCTTGGAATACATGTCCCATGAATTTGGTTATTATTTTTCCGTTATTAACTTTTATTACATGGAATTTTCACCAAGGTTGTTACAATATTTTCGATGATATTAATTAATTTGAAAAACATTGAGCAATCCCTTACCAAAATACGATTTCCAAAAATAGGGGAGCTACCATAAATTTAGTAAATGATGAATTATTGGTTAGTTTTGATCAAGATACTGAATCATTTAATAATCACATCTTCAATAGGTATGAGAATTCTCATGCTTCTAAATCTTATCGTTCTTTTAGTTTTCATTTACTTCTTAGAAAGGAAAAGAGTGATATTAAAAATCATGAAACCATTTATGATGGTGTTATTGAGATTGAGAAGCACGACAAAGGAGACTGATTGTATGCAACTCATCACTCAATCGATGAAATCAATACTGAAACCCATGTGTGTAAGGATCATTCAGAAATATATCCAGCTTACCCTATTGTAAGCTTTGGAGAGGTCGATTTTAATGATTTCGCTTTTTTAATCTCGAACCTTCATGTTGTGCATTCCTTCTTATGCTACTCCAATTGCTTCATGAATCTGTTGACCATGAAAAAACCCAAATTCTTTGTATGAGATATGAGTGGAGAGAATCAATTTAATTCTGTTGGAAATAATTTTGGTGATGAATTTGTAGACAACATTGCACAATGAAATCATCCTGAAGTCTTCAAAGGAATTGAGCGAGTCCTTCCTAGGGATCAGAGCTATAAAAGTCAAATTGAAAGTTGGGAGTATCATCTTGTTCCTTTTGTACTCCTCCACCACTAACAACAAATCTTTTCCCATAATTGCATAGAGGCCTTCAAATAATTCCACTCCCCACCCATCTGGCCCCAAAATCTTGTCCTTCTGAAACTTATGAATAACGCTTTTGAACTCTTCTTCTGAAATTTGTGCCATTAGATATTCGTAGTTGTCCTCCTCCACAAATATAGGAAATGAGAGTGTCGTTTGTACCACTTCAGCCAATGAGGATTCTCTTGGATCTTTGAAGAGCGACTCAAAATGAGAACAACCCATGGATTGCATTCCCCTAAAATCTAATACTCTGAAGAAATATATGTTGTATTGCTTATGAAATATATTTTGTGGAATCGTGGCCAAAGTTATAGAACAAATATGTGTAAATATTGACGTGGAATATAAATTCGTTTTGTCATTATTTGAGAATGCTCTATTTTCACAGTTGTTTCTACAAGCCGCACCTTCACACTCCACATAATGAAATCTAAACTCTGAGATATGCACACTTTGAAATCATTATAATAGTTGCCTTGAACTGATCAAGATATAGAGAAATTGGCCACATGTCAACTGAAATTCACATTAAGCAGTTGGATTAAATGGAGGCGAGGAAAAGGTCGTGGAGGCGGCGTAGTGATAAAGTCGGCCTCGTAATGACGGACCGGTCTTGTGTTCGATCCCGAGCAAGGTCGTAGCTCGTCGTGCGAGTAGTTAGTCTAAACCGGGCCAAGCCCACTACCTTTTAATTTCGATGGCGCCTCGAGAGGAAATCCAGGCCCAGCTGGAGTCGGAGGTGTTCTACGAGATGACACAGGTGAAATTATACACATCCTAAGCAGGAATTTGGGCGAAACTACGAATAACGACGCCGAATTCACGGCCTTGGAACAAGGGTTGCGACTCTTAATAAGACTTGGCAAAGGTCTCGCTGTTGTGGAAGGCGACTCCCAACTAGCCATAACCACACTCAAAAGAATCCAGCATGGAACGAAGCCGAGTAAAACAGTTAAGCACTGGAGGCTAGCTGCGGTCACGGAGATCATTGCACAGCACCTGACCTCCCTTAGCGGTATCATAATTCAATCTGTGTGAAGAAATGCCAACTCCCTCGCGGACCACCTCGCGAACTATGCTATAGAAAACCCGACAAATGCCTTGGACACGTGTTGGCAGGATCTCACAAATGAACAGCTTCGGGATCAATGCTACACCATCTCAAGGCAAGATTTAAATGCCGGTACTTCCGTAGGACGGACATCAGATCATCCTTCATCAGCAGATCAGGAATAACGGTTTGTTGATTGAGCACGTCAGGCGGCACAGGCCGGAACGGATGACGAGACACCCTTGGGCTCAACGATCCTTAATGAGGGGGAACGATAGCAAAGGAAAGATTCTTAACAAGCGGATTAAGTGGAGATTGCCAGCGTGCGAAGGGTCGGATCGTAGGACGGAAATCTCCGATCATCAACCCAGCTTTGGCGGAAGGACCAATTGGCAACATGCCCTGCATTATGGCCTTAAATGGCCACTCAGCAGCCTTCATCACCCCGAATCCTACCTCTTTATTTATACAACTGTTCGCCCTTTCATTCTCATTCTGATCTTCGAAAAGTGGCCTCTCTGCTCAAAGTCAAAGTTAGGCTACCATTTTCTGGGCGATATCTCTGTTCTCATAGACCCAAACTCCATGGCGGATCTTATCTGGGTAGCATTAAAGCCTCACAGGCCCTCAAAAGGGCCAAGGATAGCTATGAAGCCTCCGTTTCTAAACGAGGCAACCAAACGATCGAGGTTTTGGAAGAAGAAGTGGAACTCGCTCAGGCAAAGACGGATGACAACACCATTAGCAAAGAAGTTGACTGGCTAGTAGATCCGGGGACTCCCTCCACGCGCCAAACACAGTTCCTGCAAACTCAAGTCGTGGCTTGGCAAGTAAAAACAATGCTGGCGAAGGCGATAGCCATGCAGAGAGCAGTGGTAAAAGAAACATTTGCTGCCACTTCAATGGCATCAGCACGGAACACAGCTCGACTTGACAAATTGGAATTTGCTTTCAACTCTTTAGCAGAGGAACTCCGCCAGCATGGCAAGGCTCTGGAGAATTTCGTCCGACGATTCGAGATATACCTCCGGCATATCCTCCACGTCTCCATCGAAATTCCTACCGACGACTCGCAGGCCACTGTTATCAGACGCTTTAAGCCCCGAGCTCCAGCGACAGGCGGTGAAGGCGCGAATCCTAGCGAAGTGGGAAACTCCGGAGCTTCTACTCCTACTCTCTAATGGTTGAGCAGTTTCTGTGATATGTTTTCGACTGGTTTACCTATTTCCTTCTACTTCTGTATTTATGTTGGTTTCCCGTATTAATCGGTCTGTATTTGTGCTGGTTTCCCGTAGTAATCGGCTTGTAAGAGGCCATTCTGGCCATCAGTACAGTTTTATTCTGGTTTTTCTTCATGGGCAACCTTGCATGGTAGGCCCGATATTTTGTCTAAGGGCTAATGTGATTCTAAGTCTGGCTAGTTACAGCCCAGTCTTTCTAATTCCTTTGTAAGCTCGAAAAGAAGTAGGCCGGAGTCATGCCAAAGCCGTAAGTCTTCGAGCCTCTATGCTGTCCTGTAATCTTTGTTTATATTATAATATAATGATCCTGACTTACAAAAAAAAAAAATGGAGGCGAGGAAAACACCCAACGTTATTATATATCAAGAAAGTGCATACTCGGAACTTTAAGTCATATCAATTTCACTCCAAGTTGTGGGGGAAGCTTTCATTGTGCGGAGGTGCAGAAGAAGAATAATGAAAGATTCCTTTTCACCCTCATATAATTTTATGTATTTATAGTTTTGTTCTCTTTGGTGTTTGTGTATTCTCAATTTTTTCTTCTCTATTGTTTTGTAGCATATGACTAATAATCTATTTGTGTTGAACTCGTGCATAATCTTAACTTGTAACCATTAGACCATGTGTCCTGAATCCTGATAATTTCATTTTGATTAACTGAGAATCTTTCCAACCCTTGACATCTTTCAGAGCAGGTGTTAATTTATTAATGATAAGGAAAATAATAAGAACACCCAAAACTAATGAAGCTCTTGTTGCTTACCCAACACATGATATACTAGTTAACCACAAAGTAGAACACAATGGAATAACAAAGACAATATGCCATTGTGGTATAAAGCATAAATTAACTATTGATAATTTAGAGCATCTCATCTCATTCTTGTACATTTGTTTTATTGTAAAAGGAGGTTGCCCCTGCAAAAAGGCTTACCTTTCATTCTTATATATATTTCTCAAGGCACATAATCTTCTTATTTTTCTATTTAATATGTATTTCGATGTTTATTGCCTAATAATAAAATATTACTTTAAAACATATGGAACTTAGGTGGTCAAAATTCATTTGGTAAATCTATTAGATATTTAATCTTAATATATTTTTTCCTAAAATTATTTATTTGCTAGAAAGATAAAATAGAAAATGAATATATTTGATATTTTAAAAATGTATTCATATTAAACATGTCAATTAAGATTATCTTAGGTGGTTGGGTAAAATGGTTGTTATCTTTCCCACTTAAATTTAATTCCACGTAAATAATATGATGATAAGAAATATTAAATTTTTTAACTAAATAATTAACTTGATTAATCAAATATATAATTTAAAAAAAATTGAATGACACAATTTTATTACAAAACAATTATGAAATAACTCATTTTTTAATAAATAAATCTAAACATATACATTTTGATAATACACTCTCCCATAAACTTATAATTTATGGTCTTCAAACAAAGTCCAAACTTAAATATCCATATTTAAAAATGTAAACATATCACATTTTAATAATACAGTCTGCCATAAGCTTTACTTATGGTCTCAGAACAAAGTCGAAAGTTAAATATCCATATAACCAATAAATCAAATCCGTAATACTAGGTTGATTATGGAATTCTAGCTGTGCTTATGATGGGGAAAGGTAGGGCTACGACGTGAGAGAATTGGATGGGGAGGTAAGTTAAGTTTTGACTATGGAGGAAATTTTGGAAGAGGATTGGTTTTATTTTATGTAGGGAGGGAAGAAGCGTTTTGGAGGGAATTTTGGAAGAGGTGGTAAGTTTGGTTTTATTTTTGGTTTAGGAGGGCATAAGGGTTGAAGAGGAAATTTTGGAAAAGGTGAGAAGATAGATTTTTTCTTTATATTTTGGATGAAAAAATGGTTTGGGAGGAAATTTAGGTAGAGGTGGGGGATGGGCTTTGCTTTATGTTGTGGAGGAAGAGAAGGTTTAGGAGGGAATTTGTGAAGAGGTGGTCGGTTTGGTTTTGCTTTAAGTTTTGGGAGGGAATGAGGATTTAGGAGGGAATTTGGGAAAATTTGGTGAGAATGGTTTTGTTTTAGGCTTAGGAGGAAATGAATGTTGAGGGGGGAATTTGGGAATAGGTGGAAAAATTGGTTTTGTTTTAGGCTTAGGAGGAAACCAGGGCTTTGGAGAGAATTTGGGATAAGGGGCTGGGATAGGATTTGTTTTAGGCTTTGGAGGGGACTCTGGAAAAGTGGGAGGGATTGGTTTTGTCAAGGGTGTAGGAGGGTAGGATGGCTTGGGAGGGGACTTTGGAAAAGGGGGAGGGATTGGTTTTATCGAGGGTGTAGGATGGAAGGATGGCTTCGGAGGGGACTTTGGAAAAGGGGGAGGGATTGGTTTTATCGAGGGTGTAGGAGGGAAGGATGGCTTGGGAGGAGACTTCACAAAAGGCGGAGGTAATATTTTTGGAGGGTATTTTGGAAGAGGAGGGAATGTCTTTGGTGGGAATTTTGGAAGTGGGAACTTAGGAAGTGGATAAGTTTTGGGATTGGGATGGGATTTTGGGAAGTGGAAGGGTGGCCACAAAAATGCTTTAGGGCACGAGGAGGAGGACAAGTTTAAATTTCCATTGGTGGTAAAGATGTGCTTATCACCTTCCTTCGACATGAAAATCAAATTGCTCGATGTTGATGTGGAACATAAGTGATATTGATGGCCACCTTTATCTTTTACCAAGAGCTTTGCATAACAATTATGTGTCAATTCCCCTTTGTCATTAAGAAGACGAGGAGAAATCTCCACTTTAAATACCCCGTTCTCATCGAGGTTTCTAGAATCAATATTTGACTGGTAGTCGAAATTACTATCTTCCTCCTTTTTTTTGCACTTCACTTGCACCAACACTACATCTGCTTTACACAAAACAAAAACATCTACATTTTCAATTTTCACAAAACAAAAACATCTTATTTTCAATTTCCATGCTTAATGTGAAATATTTATATTTCACCCATTCCTATGTAATTAATTGGTGGCACTTTGAGAGCTGTACGAATGACCAACTGACCTGACCAACTCAAATATATAATAGCCCAAATGCCAAGATAGTAATGCATGGAAACAGATCTAAATGCGTTCACAACGCATTTAAAGTGCGGTCTTAATTTGGCATTATAATTATCTACCATCAAAATACCTAGTTTGAAATACAAAATTAAAATTATGGAAACATGGGCGTCTGACCTGATAGGGCCGCAGTGGTTCCTATATGCTCCCGGGTGCATTCGTCGCATGTTACAGTTCCTACCACATACGCATGTCCTGCTTTTGTTGAAGCGGATCCATATCCATCCACAGCCAGGGCCACCAGCAGCACCTGGTTCAGAACTACAAATGTGGTTACGGCCACAATCACACTCCTCCTTAAAGGAGACCGCATGACTCACTGACTGAGCTGAGCTGATGCTTGTGTCAGTGGATATCGTTGAGAATGGGAAGGAGAGGATCCGATATTTAAGGAGGAAATAATTGTTGCAGGGATTAATTGTTTTCATTCCAGTGTGGATGAAAACGATTGTTGCAGAGATTTCACATGCAAGCGGCAGGAGTGAGTTAATGAGTTTCAAAACGTAGGGTCACTTCTTCACTGGTATTGATTTTGGTTGTAGTCTAAACAAATCTACAGTGTGAAAAAAAATCTGTAAAGATTTTTGAAAAATTGAGTTACAGTAAATTTACTTTAAAATTAATTTATTTTTACCATTAAAAAAGCTAATTCAAACATTCCAATTATCTAATTTTTTGAAATATTATTTTACCAAATTCCAACTAAAAAAATAACTAGTCTTGTCTTGATAGACCACTCCTTGACTTTGTAGTATTAGCGTTCAACTGTGCACATTCAAAACTCCTTTCACTCTTATTACTCCACCATACGCGTATCTGGGAAATTCACCATTAAAGGTACAGAGAGTGGAATGTGTAAGGCGACTGTATATCTTAAACACCGCAGAATAGTGGGTACGTAGTCGGAGAAAACATCCCATCGCTCATTCATTGATACAACTATCCACCCCACCTATTCTGGTTATGGCATTCATTTATCACCATGGCAACTCCATGTGAATCCCATATCAACGATTTATTACGCTCAAAATTTTATTAAAAGATCTCATGACTATCCGTTATGCAAGCTCCATCAAAAACTTGTACAATAAGAAAAAAAGAAAAAGAAAACGAGGAGCAAAGTACAATAAGTTCACTAAATTTTAGTTGCCCACAAAGTACAGTTACAATTTAGGAAATTCAGGAACTGTTGGAAGATGTAGTTCAGTACAAAGTACAATTTTTTTTTTTTTTTAATTGATAATTATTTGATGCAATAAGTTCGAGGGTTGATATTTTAATCAACTAGACTCTAGATTCTTCTAGTTATACTCGGAAAACTTTAACCATTTAATTTTTCAAGGAGAGCAGTAAATAGAGATCACACTTACAATTTAGGAAACTTTTTGGTTGGGTACTATATTATTGATTTTACAATTAATGTAACAATAGTGATAGCAAAAGCAAGAAAGTTGTTGAACCACTACCTAAATAACTATTTGAAATTCCATGAACAATTGTTGAGATGTCTATTTGATTGGACTGGTATTTTTTTTGGTCTCCAAAATAGAGAGGAGGCATAAGGAGTAGCATGATGAAAGGCAGAGCACCCCATTTTCCATTGATGTCAAAGGGGGAGAGAGTACCGAAAAGGGAAAGAATGACAAGAGTATTTCCGACAATAACAAAAGGGTAGATTGTTGCGATGTCATTGTTGTCATTGAGGGCCTAAGCATGAGGAAACAAATAGTTACCTATAAGAAGCTCGGCTGGCTTATTGGAATTACCCAATGAATCCTAAAGAATTCAAATATGACCATGGTTGTAATGTGAACATTATGAATGATGGAGATGAGAGTTAAGTGAGTGATTAAAAATGGCTTATTTTCATAATGCAATATGTTTGGTAATGTAAGTCCGGGTGGGAATATTCATGGAGAACTGAACTATTGTGTATAAAGCTTACAACAAGCGTATATTAGCATGGACATATCAAATATGTATGTGAATCTTACAACTAGTATGAAAGTAATATTTTCCCCGAGTATATTCAAGACCCATATTGAAGTATATCTACAACGAACTACTATGTATTTTCTAACATTATCATAAAGTAAATAATCTGTCTCAATCCCCTGCAAGAAGCAAGATTTCTTCACATTCTCACACATCCAACCCTCCTCTTAAATCATTCGATAGAAACTCTCCTGTTGACGGTTGTGGGAGAGTGGAATCCCCTCAACTCCAATGATCTTCATCACAAGCAATATTACGTTAGCAAAACAAGATGGAGCAAGGAGATGAGATATCCACCTTAACAAAGCATCATTATAGGGTTGCCTTTCTTGCAGAATAATTTGTCCCATGCCATTGTCACTCGTGAGCGTGTTTGCAAATTTGAATTAAAAAAAAAAAAAATAGGAAATGTAATTGAATAGGAAACCCCTCATGTCAGCCTTTTCACCCAACAAACGTGTTTATTCATAAATAATCGATCACTATAAATAACAATTTGTCCTCTCCATTTATGAGAACAAATCAATTCGGTCGAGCAAGGATAGCATAATTCAAAGATGAAGAAAAGGTGATTCACACCTTGTGAACTAAGGAGCAAGAAGATAAAATGAGAAATAAAGGTTTTTCTTATGAGTACTTGTTAACATTTTCATGGTTTGCCTAGGATTTGTTTCGGAGAAGAATTTGGTCCTCACTTGGATCTGATCTTCACCTTTATTTGGAGAATATTTCTTTGACCTTTATGAAGAAGACCATCTATACTTTGTAACTGAAGTTATGCCCTTGTGAAAAGATAAAATACAAACCTGTAAGTAAGAAATTTTGGCCCTATGTGATTAGCCGTGAAGCTAAGAAAAACCGGAGACTTCAGACTTGGGGAACGTTCGTTACAAACCTATATAAATTTGAGCCTAAGTGGATATTTGTGAGCAGTGACATTTGTAGACTTGTAACGAGACAAATTTCGGCCTATTAGAACTCAAATTTGTGTTACATCTTTGGCATTGTAGAAGAAGCAATCTTGGGCTTGGAAAAGATAGAGTTTGACCTTATGGGAGAAGAACTTAGAGTATCTTGCACTAGACTGAGACATGTTGAAAACAAAATTTTATCTTTTGTGAATCAGTGATGTGTCATCCACATGCGAGTTATGTGTCTATCTTACATGTCATCCACATCCAAGTTTTTCCTTTATGGTAATTTATGGATTTTTTCATGATTTTTATGTGGCATCCATGTGTGACATATACCTCATCAATTTACATGTGTTTTATCTTACATGTCCTATCCAATGTGGATATTGTGCATGGAAAATAGATATTGGATATTTGTTTATGGTAAAAAAAAAAATTCATTTTTCTAGATTTCCAAAGATTTAGTTTTTCGGAATTTTGAATCTCACCAATCCAAATATCTAAAATTTTAACTAAATCACTTGTATGCTAGACATGTGACATTCTATAATTATGATACCTAAACTAAATTGATATGATGGGAGTTGGTTAACACAATGTAATGGTGACTTGGTAGTTAAAATTATATGCTATGTAGATAGGTTACTTGATGTTCCAATGCTTCTTGATTTGAAGTCAAATCTATGTTTAATTAAACATTAATCTTGCAAATCAATGGTTGAGTTCACATACAGATAAGATTGATGTTTTTCAAATATCTAATTAATATATTTTTTAATGGGATGCCATTACTCATATAATTATCATACATCATATTGTTCTTTTTATTTTAAAAATTGTTGATGCTTTTACACCTAAATAAAGCATTGGGGAATATTGAGCTTTATATTGTGCGTATAACAGCATTTGTGCATATATTTCCATTATATTGTACGTATAACAACATTGGTGCATATGTTTCCATTATATTGTGTGTATAACAACATTGGTGCATATATTTCCATTATTGAACTTTATATTGTGCATATAACAACATCGACGGAGCATATGTTTGGATGGTGATGCATGAAATAATGATATTTAGGCATTATTTGGGCACAATTAATGCAAGAGAGGCGCCCCTTTTCTTTTGAGAGTGAACATTTGTTTAAAAATGACTTATTTTGAAATGGAATTTATGGTCATTTTTCATGTAATTATGTCAATAGGCATTTTATTGTGAGGTTGTTGTTGGTGACACTGTTGAGAATCGTCGTCCTTGACAGCTGGCATGAATCTAAACAGTGCCCTAATACGAGAAAGAGCGGTTTTAGAAAAGTGGTACAAGGAAGAGTACGAGGAAGGTTTCAGTGCCCACAAGGAAGAGCGATACAAGGAAGGTTCCAGTGCCCCAGTACGAGAGAGAGCGGTACAAACAGTTTCAGAAGAGCAGTTCAGAAGAGTGGTACAAGGACAGTTTCACAAGGGATTTAGTTACACCTTTTGCCAAAGCTGAGCAGATTGAAGCTCTGATGAAGAAGGGATGGAAGCTCAACTTCACTCAGGATCCTTGAAGTTGAGAATCTCAAGGCAGAGATGAAAATACTCTCAACTCCCATGAACACTGCAAACAATCCGTGTAACCCATTCAAATTCATTCATGAGTATAAGAAACACCCAATTGTTATTTAAACAGAAATTGGCGAAGATTGGATAATTGATTCTTGAACATGGAGGACCAGCAGTTATGACGTCTGCTAAATCTCTTCCCCGTGGTTCAATCTCGCGATTACTGTGTAATCATCTGATCCTTCAAACTTTTCTTATTTTACGTTAATTTCAATTCAAGCATCGATGGAGTTTGTGCATTATGTTACATCGTTGAATTGAAGATCTCTGCAACCCCGTGAGAAACGGCTGAAAAATTTTGTGCAAGCTTTTGAGGCGATTGAAGCCCTAGAATTTAGGAAGCTATTTTGGGTTCTCACTGGTTGATCGGGCAAGGCGGTTGAACTCGTGACAACCTAGTCGCACATTCTCTCTAAAACCCAATTTCATATACAAATGCTTTTAGAGACCATTTCCCTTCCTTTTCCTCTCTGAATATCGTCAAGTCTTTTCGGTTCATAGTCTCCTATCCATCCTCACTCCCACGAATTAAATCCTTATTTTTCCTCTACATCTCCTTATCCTACATACAACCAGTCACTTGTTGGGACCCCAATGCCTACAATTTCACCTTAGAGTATGTCGAGATCATCTGGTATCTCTTCTCCGACTGATTGACCAGAGGGCGGGAAAATAGAGTCAGCATTGCTAAGGACCAAAACCAGGCTGGTTGTTATCCCAAATCTATAGGGCTGGCATAAAAATCCGTATAGGGACAGTTTAATTTAAATAACGGATGTCGCTCCTGGGCTAAACCCCATGGAGAAAGGACATAATCACAACGCAAAGTTGTATCTGGTTTTAGCCTCGCAACCACCAGATAAACCTTGACAGATGGTACTCATACACGTTAAAATATATCCACGTTATGGCTGTGCAATAGTCATTGGTATTTTTTTTTGTGCTGGATAAGCCATGCGCCAAGTAAATTGCACATTTTCACTAGTAAGAGAAGGCCACAAGAGCTTTAAAATAACACCAGATATACTTTTCAGGTGTATGCTACAACCTCGAAAGGTCGTGTCAGAAGCATGTGGAACATATATTACAATGGAGGAATTGAGAGCATATTTAAACATGCTGAGATTTGGGTTTCTTTCTGGCCATCGTTTTTTTCTAATTGTCTTTCTCTTTGAAACATGATTTTGGAAATCAAATTTATTCAATTTTTTTGAAAACAGGAAGCACTTCAGTTATATTAGTTTTATTATGCAGTGTAAAACTCAATAAATGTCATTGATCTTGCTCTTTCGCTAATTATCCCCCAACTATTCTGGTATAGACTTAGAGGCATGGGTTGTAGCAACATCTGTAGTGCAACCTAAAAACCTGTCGATTTGTATTTTTGTTAGGGACCTTTTAGAGCCTTCTCAATTAGGAGTGTCTGTCCTAACAACCATGACTAATGTTTCACCTACAGGGCTGCAGAGTATGTGGTGTTCAGGCCTCATCTGGAGTCTCCATAATATCAGGTCTATGGTGTTAAAAACGTTGGTCAGTTTTACATATTAAAACAATATATTGGGATATTACCTCATGTTTTAGGTGTCAATGGTATTTGAAAAGTGGTTTTTTGTCACTCGTTTTGGGTTGATATAGGCCAAACCCATCCATATAAATCATAATACTGGATTTGATATGTGAAATGTTGGATAGTAACACAAATACTTGCCCAAAAAAAAGAACAATGTAAGCACAAAAGGAAATTGTTGCAATTGCATTTGCTCTACACTCTATATTTTATTTTTATGGTTAATATGAAAAGGATATGTAAGAACATTTAAATGGAGTGTGTAGTGATATAATAGTTGGAAAATTGAGTGTGTAGTGATATAATAGTTGGAAAAGGGGGTTTAGTTTAATGTAAACAAACATCTCCACGGTTTCCTTCCAAGGCACAACATCCATGATCTCAGTTGGATCTCTAAAACAGCAAGGAGTCCTCCCTTTTGCATTTTTTCAACAGTCTTGTCAGTCCTTTATGCCATTTAAACATACAACATACATTTACTCTATTGGTGGTTATTGGCTCTTCTAAGCAATGAGTCGTTGAGTCCCAAATGATGGAGTGTGTAAACTCTAACCTTCATATGTACATGTACTGCAATGCTATTTTTGATTTGTGCACTGAATAAGGTTCTGATTTGTCCCTTGGTTCATTGTACTGCAATGCTATTTTTAATTTGTGCACTGAATACGATTATTATTTGTCCCTTGGTTCATTGGTGAGGTTGTTTGCAAGTCTTGGGTGAATTTGGCAGAATAATTTGGTGGAATAGATACCTTTTAGACAAGACATAAGCTGAAGGAAGTCTGTATTATTTTTTGCAGCCCTAACCTCAGGGCATGTTTCTTGAACTTCCAACGGACTCCATCTATATAAGTAATGTTATGCAGTGTAACATGCAATACATGTCACAGACTGTGTTCATTTTTTGTCGATTCCCTAATTACATGTGCATAAATTTTTAGTCATAGGGTTGTAGCAGCACAATAGTATTCTTCAGGAAAATATCTACTCATTTATTTTCTCCCCAAGTCTAGTAAAACAAAAAAGAAACACCAGCAACACGAAAAAAGACTTTTGTGCTTGATCACAATGTTCCTTCAACTCCATTGAAGCAATATTTTCATACGGGAAAATTAAAAGAGAATATCTCCCATACAAATCATTGACATCTCAATCTCTAATGAATGCAAGCTTTCATATTATTCTAACCTCCAAGCACAACTCGCAACAACCAACATTGACGATCTTCACTCAAATGTCCTCAAGCTAAAATTTGAGGAAAAATAAAAGCGGCAATAGCTCGATACAACAAAAAGTAGAAATCATACTCTGTTTTTAAAAAATAAAAGCTTCCTTATATGAACTGATATTTGCATTTACCATTAATTTCCCATTTCCCTGTTGTTATAATGAGTATATGCTTCTAAAAAATTCACAACTTCTATATTGATGAGTCTCATAAATTCCTTATTGCATTCGGACAACTTTGTATATTCGGGAATTCTCTTATCCACTCTTTCATTTTCTTCCCCTTTTCTTAATATACAATTAAGGGGAATTAGAAAACAAAATCTCACCCAAACATCATTTCCATATCATAAGTTAGTTCAGAAATTCGATGGTTCAATCAAAATATTTAAATTAGATGTTTAGTTAAATACTAAACACATGTGTAATTAAATACTAATTGCATGTTCAATATTATTTGATTTTAAATGAATATAATGTTTCGTATTATCTTGGTTAATTAGTGTGAGCATAATTTAATTTATGAAATGGGTTATGAAACAAATATTAATATTTATATTTTAGAAGTTTTATTTTTAATAAATTTTCAAAAATTTGGTTTTTCACTCTATGAATATGGTACTAATAGTATTGTAAAAGATTTTACAAAGTGATGTAAAAAATAGAAATCATTCAACATTTTTTCATATACACTACTATGCAAAAAGTTAAAAAAAATTGAGAGACTAATTACTTTGGATAGATTTTTGACATGATTCAAGAGATTTGTAAATTTTTTGTCAAACCAAGAAAAAATCTAGAGGCATGTAAAGAGATGTTAAAAGGAATTCCTAAAACAACTAGGTAATTAAAGCACATTGAACATCTATCTGTTGGGTGTTATGGAAGTCCAGAATGATCATCAACTCATTTTTGACATATTTCCATTTAGAATCCGAGTTCTAGGTAATTGCATAAGCTATAGGGCAATTCAACATTGGATTTGTCAATTTTCTCCAACCACAACACTTTGTGGATTAAATTGTAGGATTGTTTAAATTATATTGAATATGTATTGAAAAAATATAAATTTTTGGGGTTTTATCAGTTTTAGATATCAAGTGTTTCAACAAAGAATCTCATTGTAATTTATGTTCTAGGTGGATACATTTGTTTCCTGTTTTTTTTCTTCAGAAATTTCATTAAAGGGATTGTCAAAGTGATAAAAATCTGAAATTTATATACATGTTTTTAAATACATTGATATCACTATTTAGGAATGTTTCTTTACACTTTCACAGCTGGAAATATTAAACGTTTTTAATTAATTATTTGTTTTATTTTATTCACTTTTTTTCTCTCTTTGCATTTCTTATAGGAGAAGCCTTAAACTTGGTTTCTGATTTCTGGTAACATAAGAAACACTGTTGTGCAACTTGAATCCTATATTTGTGCACTCTTTTCACGCCCTATTTAGAGCCTCCTCAAGCAAGAACTTCTATGTTAACATTGGATGCCAAAGTTTCAACTACCTTTGCAGGCCGGTATCTGGTGACTAGGCCATACTTGAATCTCCTTATTGTATCTTAGCTCAACCAACTCTTTGTTGGTTCTAGTTGTGGGGTGTGTGCAGGGGTTAAATAGTATCACTCTAATCGCAGCTCTAAAGATAGTAAGCCTGCATAGCATAACCCTCACTATGGGCCCACAGGAAATTACTTTTTGGGCCTGGAGAGTCTAGATTGAAAAATTACTACTGGCCTCCATAGCTCAAAGATCAATTCAGTGATGCACAAATAATCTTAAAATATAGGATGACTCGTATATTTTAAGTATATATCATGTTAATTATTTAACACAAGTCCATATTAGTTATGAGTGTCTACATGTGTGGCATGATATAAGTATAATGATATGTGTGACAATGAGAAGAGAGAGTTTGTTTGGACACTTGGTGTGAAAATCTGGTATGCCAAAAGTGAACCTACATTCCCAAAAATGTTTCTATGCAATATGAATTCAAAAAATTTGCTCTTCCATCAAATTTGATTCAAACTGTATTAAGTAATGTCTGAATCTTAAAGTTGTTACATAATGACCATAGTTTGTTTGCCTTAAAATGTATTTATGATATTTTTATGGTTCTTGTAGGTAATTGAAAAAGTATCATTTGAATTTTTTTTGTTTTCAAATTTATTTAATATATTTTAATGATCTTTGTGATCAATAAACTATAACCTAGTCAAAAAAGTAGTCAAAAAAATAAAAAACACACCCAACCCAGTCAAAAAAATAAATAAAAACAAGCACTACATTCATCTAAGCCGCTTCTATTGCCATATCTTTGCACCCTTTTGGTGCAAATGCGAGTTGATAACTTATATATTTATCTTGTCAAACATCATTTTATTTGTAGATTAAGACAAACTATCAAAATGTTGAAATGCTTCATTTAAAATTATTTGAAAATGTTGTGAAAACTGAAGGAAAATCAAGAGGAGTGGCAAGCTGTGATGGTACGCTAGTTTAATCCACAACGCGCAACCGTTGGAAAATCTCCCCTTCAATGGCCTTGTTTATGACCATCAATGGATTGATTTGTCAATTGCTTTCCAAGAAGAGCGTGAGGCGGTTTTAGAGAAATCAACCCCCTCTTCTCCCATTAACACCGGCGTGCTGTTAGAATCTCCAAGTTCCAGAAGATGATCCTGGAAGGCACTCCATATCCCCCATCTCTGAACTTATCCTTGATTACCATGTAGTGTATTTTCCATGGATTTGAGGAAGCTTGGTCGAATTCCATGTCACTGAACACCACCAGTTGCTTTATCATCTTCTCCAGTTCCAGTCTGCATTTCACTTCCATCTCCAATATCACATCGAGCACCTTTTGGAAATCGGTATTCATTCCCCAATCCATCCTCTCTGTGAATTAATACTTTTCAACCAGGGAATTCCCTGTGACCAAATGCAGTTGAAGACTTTCGTTGAAAGTCATAACATGGCCTTTCCATGGGGTCCTTGCTTATTTCTGAAACCAACAATCCAAGCGCTATGCAGACCTCCATGGGAGTTCCGGACATGCTCCCTGAAACATCACAAATCGACAAGGTGTTAGAAAGCTTTCCTTTTTTCTTCATGTCTTCCACCATTAACTTCCACTACAATTCTGCAACAGCAACAACAGATTCTTCATTCTTGGAATTGGCTTGTTCAATAATTTCATGCGGAAGCAGAGCTCCAGCCGCAATTTTCTTGTTCCCGGCTTTCACCTCCTCCAAATAGTGGGTGAATCTTTGGGACAGCAAGTCCGCGAAAACCTGGGCAATTTGATCATGCAGTGCTATGTAATAGGGATCTTCCAAGTAACGTCTTAAAGCTTTACTGGCTGCTTCCAAACGCTTTTCTTTCCTAATCACTCTGGCCTTTTCGATCTTTCCATTCAATACATCCCCTGAAATTCGATCTTCTCTTGGCCTCAGCGTACCCAGATTTTTAGCTTCTCTTGCAGCAGCGCCCTGCCCTGCATAATAACCACCTCCGCTGGGGTTACAAGTACAACACATTCTGATTCCGCGTCTCTGTCTAGATTTGGATTTTGCACCCCCATTTTCCTTTGCACGCTGGATTTTTTCCTTGTGACTGAATTTTTCAGCCTTGCGTTTTTCCGTGGCTTCGGTTCCTGTACCAGACGGACAAGTATCTCAGGTAGGTCTTTGAAATAACCAAATTGAGCGATGTTGTGGACATTGGCAGCGAGAGTTTTGGGGTGACGCCAATGAATCCAAGAAGCTGCCGCATAAAATCCCTCCCGCTCCGATTTGCCCGTTCCTCGTACGCCTCTCAGTTCACAAACAAGCTTTAAAGCTGTTAGTGGATCTTCATTCCATGCGGCTTCCAGAAGTTCAGGGACTTTGTGGGAGGGATTATTGGGCACAACATGGAAAAATAAATCCACCAATGGATTGCTAGATGTTGAGAATGTGGGAGAGCAATTCACAGTCAATCCGAGATTGCTAGATGTTGAGAATGTGGGAGAGAAATTCTCAGTCAGTGTCATATTGGCCTTTCCTGCCCACTGTAATTCAAAGTAGCGTTTCAAAGTTGGAATAGCCGCTTCCAAGATATTGAGGATGTTTCAAAGTAGCGGGTGTGCTCTAATTGCATTTCATTCTCAACTGTCCTAGATTTTGATTTTGGGTCATCTAATTCGGATCCACAATCAGCCACCACAAAATTTGGATAGTTGCACAGCTCTGGGACCCAAGGAGAAGCGCATCCATGGAAGTTATAGAAGAAGTTGAAGGTGAAGCTGTGAGTCGTTTAAATAAATAACTGTGTGGCGAAGAAATATTTGGCATCAAACTCCACGAGATATGTTCCTGAGATTTGTTTGGGTTAAATTTCTGTTTTTTTTGGTTCACTCCACTCAACTCTTATTTGGGAGTAGTCTTTAGTGTGATATTTTGGAGTTTTCCGTGCTTGTATTTGGTGAAAAAAATTGACGTAAAATCTTGATTTCTGTTATTTAAACTAGTTTTTTTTACTGTAAATATAGATTCAACAACCTAAAAAGTTTGAAACACTTAAAATTGTGCAAATTATCTATCAAATTTGTATTTTCAATAAATTATTGCCCAATTTATAAAAAATTACACCTAAAAAAATCATTTGAAAACCCTTCAAAAAAATCACAACAAACATTTTGGATGTGATGCCTCCACCAAAGCCATTGTCACCGCGTCCGAATCCACCATCCCAAACTAAACATAACATTTTGGATGTGATGCCTCCACCATCCCTATTTCTCTCTCCACTCCATTCACTTGGCTCGCAATTCCATTCTCCAAATTAATGTCATCCTTTATTATATTATAAGGCGTGTTTATTTTATAATAGAATTAAATTAAAATAATATCATATTATTAAAAGAGCTACTTTCCAAACATCTAACTAAACTTTAATTTAATTTCAAGTTATTTTTTCATCGTTTTCACAATATAATGTCTTGTGAATGATTGTCTCACAAATTTTAATTGGTGATTTCTAGATAGAGTTGCAATATTCATACCCCTAAAACTCCAAGAGCTCTTCTATCTTCTAACGTCCAAGTTCCAAACAGTCAAACCAAAATAAACCCCTCAGTTAGTGCCAGTTTCAACCTAGGAATATTCGATTATATTCAACCCAAGTTCCCCACCAGAACTCCATGGAAAAGAGCCATAAACATGGCCAACAAATACTTAGAGCTACCAGGCTCACATAAGCAATATCTATCTTTTTTGGTATGGTTAAATGAATAACTACACCATCAACCGATCCAGAGTTCATTCCTCAGGACTCAGACTCTCATCCATCTTTAGGACAAGCTGCTCTAAATCAAAATAAATTTGTTGCTCATAATGCAGAATAAAATCAATTGTCAACCATTCAAATCGAAAACATCATCCACAAGGGTCCTTTTAACAACAAAATTCTTTAAGCAAATGCTTATGGGTTTTCTAATTCTATTAATAATGTTCAGCCGCAAGGTTTGGAGCAACTAAATATTAATTCTCAAAAAAAATTGGTCAGCCAAATACATGACTTTCCTAGAATAATTTCAATTAATGGTGAATATGAAATTTGCATTAGGGAAAATAAAGAATAATCTACAGGTAGAGAAATTTTCATATTTGTACGCTAAAACCACCATTTTTCTCTTTATCCCTATCTTTGTAACACCCTCCTCCCACATATACCCAAGTAATCGGCCAACCGGGCTAAACAATTGATGAAGATTTATTATGATATGATTTAACCTCCCAAGTCACAAGTTTAACCGACACCACATAACAACACAGACCCTCTGCACATGCTACAAGATAGCCAGGAGCCATGACAACCTTCCAGAAGGCTAGCCCCTGCATGAAATTGACCTTTCCAAGCATCAACCCCACATTATCTCCCTTGACATGGGAAAGAGTGCGCCTGGGACCCTCCAATTGCATGCACAACATGTCATGCATACGATTAGGGTATTTTCCCGGTAGTTCTGAGCCTGTGACCCTGATTTTTGTGCCACTTTTTCAGGCCCAGGTCTCAGGTCACTGCTCAGAACACCTTGACACTTTCATAAATGAAATGCAACAACGAAATAATGACGTAAATTCAAACACTTTAACAAGGACTTGATTGGACCCCTACTAGCCATGACTGACATTTCGTCAAACATGTCACAAATATATAATTTGCATGTTTAAATAACATATTTGAGCATAGGGGTATCATACTTATTTGATAATCGCTAAGAAGCATTGTTCCCTCATCTCATTAACTACATTATGATCTATTTGGTCATAGATACATTGTTCATTCATTTTACAAATCAAAACATGATGAGAGACATGCATCATCACTATCATAAAACACATTCATAACCAACATGTAAACAAAATAAATGACAAGCATAGAACAACCATATAGACCACATAATAACAAGCTTATTTACCCATTAATACAAGAGGAAAAGAGCTCTTATTGCCATAAGCAAAATGAAACCAAGTCTCAGACTTCCACATTCCACCCGACCATAGACATGGCTGAACCAAATCTCTCTTCATCCAGTCACCCCCGTGCCATATTCCAAGAATGAATGGGGGATCTCATAAAAATAATCATTCAAAACCAAACTAGGTCTCCAAAGACAAAACCACCTCAGCCCTCAACCAGTGATTCCACCTCATGGTCGGACATTACAATCATCACCAGATCGGTCTCCACCCGAGATATCCAGGGCTCCAAAGTGTTTGTTTGAACCTAAGCTTCTAGGACTAGTAACTCAAACAATAGCGATCGCCAGGATTCTCGAGAATTTTTCCAACTAAGGTTTCCAGGAAATAATAACTCAACCGAAAACCAAAAGCACATGATAACCAGCCAGAAAAACAAGCAATGAAATGAACCCACAATACTATGGTTATCCAGGAAATGGAAAGGCTAGTTAAATCCACTGTCAATCTAGGAAATCCTCCATGCCAATGACAGATCATGACCAAGAAACTACATGCATATGCCATGCATTCCAAAACTAGTGAGGAAAACATACATGCAACTCGATACCTGCAAACAAAATCCGTTGTAGCTATTGATCCTGCTATCCTCCTGCACTTTCTTGCTCTTCCTTTGCCTTCTTACTCCAAACCTCCAAGTATGCCACACTCTCCAAAAGTTCTCCAAGAAAAATAGACTATGAGAGAGAGAGAGAGAATAGCGAGAGCTCAAAAATTGCACTGACCAAAAGCCATAAAATTATCCTTATAAACCTTTTTTATTAACGATCCCACTATTTTGTTCATTTTCCATTATTTTCCTTCATTTTCCTCCTCACATGCAACTTGTGACCTTTCGCCTCCCTTTTCTCCTATTTTCCATTATTTTCATAAATAAATGCCAATAAATGCCACTTTTCATTTCCAAAGACTGAGCCATTTCCTTTGCCAATTTCCATAGCCATAATAAACCAAATGAACACCCACACTAGGATGTTTTGCCTAACATGGAGCTTGGAATACATGTCCCATGAATTTGGTTATTATTTTTCCTTTATTAACTTTTATTACATGGAATTTTCACCAAGGTTGTTACAATATTTTCGATGATATTAATTAATTTGAAAAACATTGAGCAATCCCTTACCAAAATACGATTTCCAAAAATAGGGGAGCTACCATAAATTTAGTAAATGATGAATTATTGGTTAGTTTTGATCAAGATACTGAATCATTTAATAATCACATCTTCAATAGGTATGAGAATTCTCATGCTTCTAAATCTTATCGTTCTTTTAGTTTTCATTTACTTCTTAGAAAGGAAAAGAGTGATATTAAAAATCATGAAACCATTTATGATGGTGTTATTGAGATTGAGAAGCACGACAAAGGAGACTGATTGTATGCAACTCATCACTCAATCGATGAAATCAATACTGAAACCCATGTGTGTAAGGATCATTCAGAAATATATCCAGCTTACCCTATTGTAAGCTTTGGAGAGATTGATTTTAATGATTTCCCTTTTTTAATCTCAAACCTTCATGTTGTGCATTCCTTCTTATGCTACTCCAATTGCTTCATGAACCTGTTGACCATGAAAAAACCCAAATTCTTTGTATGAGATATGAGTGGAGAGAATCAATTTAATTCTGTTGGAAATAATTTTGGTGATGAATTTGTAGACAACATTGCACAATGAAATCATCCTGAAGTCTTCAAAGGAATTGAGCGAGCCCTTCCTAGGGATTAGAGCTATAGAAGTCAAATTGAAAGTTGGGAGTATCATCTTGTTCCTTTTGTACTCCTCCACCACTACCAGCAAATCTTTTCCCATAATTGCATAGAGGCCTTCGAATAATTCCACTCCCCACCCATCTGGCCCCAAACTCTTGTCCTTCTGAAACTTATGAATAACGCTTTTGAACTCTTCTTCTGAAATTTGTGCCATTAGATATTCGTAGTTGTCCTCCTCCACAAATATAGGAAATGAGAGTGTCGTTTGTACCACTTCAGCCAATCAGGATTCTCTTGGATCTTTGAAGAGTGACTCAAAATGAGAACAACCCATGGATTGCATTCCCCTAAAATCTGATACTATGAAGAAATATATGTTGTATTGCTTATGAAATATATTTTGTGGAATCCTGGCCAAAGTTATAAAACAAATATGTGTAAATATTGACGTGGAATATAAATGCGTTTTGCCATTATTTGAGAACGCTCTATTTTCACAGTTGTTTCTACAAGCCGCACCTTCACACTCCACATAATGAAATCTAAACTCTGAGATATGCACACTTTGAAATCATTATAATAGTTGCCCTGAACTGATCAAGATATAGAGAAATTGGCCACATGTCAACTGAAATTCACATTAAGCAGTTGGATTAAATGGAGGCGAGGAAAAGGTCGTGGAGGCGGCGTAGTGGTAAAGTCGGCCTCGTAATGACGGACCGGTCTTGTGTTCGATCCCGAGCAAGGTCGTAGCTCGTCGTGCGAGTAGTTAGTCTAAACCGGGCCAAGCCCACTACCTTTTAATTTCGATGGCGCCTCGAGAGAATCCGGGCCCGACTAGAGATGAAGGTGTTCTACGAGATGACACGGCTGAGTATACACATCTAAAAAGCGGGAATTTGGAAAAGGCGAAACTACGAATAACCACGCCGAATTCACGGCCTTGGAGCGAGGGGTTACGACTCTTAATAAGACTTGGCAAGGTCTACATTGTTGTGGAGGCGACTCCCAGCTAACCATAACCACCTCAAAAGAATCCGACATAGAACGAACGATAAAACGATTAAGCAACCCAGGCTAAGTATGATCCACGAATCATTACCTGACACGACGCCTCCCTCAGCGGTATCATAATTCAATCTGTGCGAAGAAAGGGCCAACTCACGTAATATTCCTAATTTGCGACGCGCAGATTGGAATATTCTATTTTGTTTATTTTTGCCGCTCATAGTTTGCAAATAAATAAAAAAAGTGAGTAAAGAGGGTCTAAACTCACTTAAATAAAATAAGACATCCACCTAGTAGCACAACGTTGCGACTTAAGTGGAGTCAAGGGGGGACCCAACACCACGTGGAGGGAGGGGGACTATGGACACTCTAGAAGTTTCTCCAAGCTCGCGCAGATAAGGATGAGAATGTGGATAAGGATGAGGATGTGGAGGAGAGAGGAGAGGCTACATTTGGTTTTTGGAGGGAAACCAACACTATAAAAGATAGAGGAGCCTCCTCATTTGGACATGCTTGGATATTTGGATTGTTGATTATTGAGTGAGACATATTGTATTCTCTTTGGCACGCCATTTGGTTGTTTAGCCCGTCCGCTTTGCACCGTTTAGTGCTAACCGAGTGTCTCCGTGCGGAGATCTCACCCTTAGCCCTCGGGGGACTTCGAGTCCCCTCGCTCGAGCAAGGTTATTTCTTAGCATCATCCTCCGGGACATCGTTATTGCCGCAGCAGCATGTACTATCGTGTTGTAGGGTGTTGCAGTGGTGACTTTACGACACCACTTCCTTCTCCTCGTTTTCGGAGGGAGAGTCTTTCTTTTCTTTTGGAGGATCAGATTGGAGGACTTTGGAGCTCATTTTCAGATCTTGGCATCGAGCCAATATATTCTTCATGGTATACCGCGCAGTTCTTTCCCCGGATACGTATTCTTTGAGGAGCAAACGATTCCAAGGGTTTTGGCATCATTTTGGAGTGAGATCTTTGATTGAGGGTGATCCTTGGATTGGCCAACCAATCCAAGTATATTTCTGATCTGATACTGAAGTTTGCTTCAGAAATTCTGAATCATTCTTCGCATCTACTGCAGTAAAAACTCGGATCCGCTCCGCGATTTTCATGTATTCTTTCCGAAATCCCCCCAGGGGGGAAGTAATAAAGAGCCCTTTGGGCGTTTTTGTCTCATTATAGATCTCTGTTTTAATGTATTTATCAGTTTCAGAGTCTATAATATAATAAATATAAGCTTCAGCCTCCGGAGAAAACACTCGAAGGGTTTCCGGATCAATCTTTGTCTTGCAGCACCTCTTTATTTTGAGGGGTTTTTTCTATACATACATTTGTTTAACCTTTGCTTGAATGCATATGCCGTGTTCCCAAACCACTCTCATAATCATCCCTACTGCTATACATCTTATTCCTTCTGAAAAAGACGCAGCCCTTGCTTCGGTAAAATTCTCGCATACTAGTAAAGTCTTGGGAAATCGGGGTTTTCTTGACTAGTCGGGAAGGAGGAACCATGTTTAACATAGCAAAAAACGCCTTTGTTTGAGATGAAATTCGACATGGAAGTCCCTCTTGACCTATTATAACATATTCCAGAACCTTGACCCGTCAGTTTATTCAGATTTCCTTATTCACTCATTTTAGGGCCAAAATCCTCACTTTTCCCCACCTTTTTGCCCTTAAAAGCTGAGTAAAGGTTTTTGCTACTATTTATTTTTATTTTTGAACATTTTCAGAGATATTATATGATAGCTGAAGCCCTCATACCTGAGGATGCGTTTTTATGGCATGATCCGCTAAAAATTTCATTTTGGGATATTACAGTGGTATCAGAGCATAGTTCTGGCTCAGCCTGTGGAGCTATCTATCTATGGAAAATATGAGGATCAAAATGCCTACATTCTTACCCTGAAGAACCGAGGCAACATGGTCATATACCCCCGGGAAGATTATTTCGCAGAATGGCGATCCATGGGGGAAGACTTCAAAGCGGTTTGTCCTTTCAAAGATTATGTTGAGCTCGAGATCTGGATGGAGTAGTAAGGCATGGTGCTGGTAACGGGGATTTTCTAGCACGCAGAGTTCAAATTTGCAGCAGTCATCGGGAGGTCACCTTTTCCCATGCATGAGGGGACCCACTAACTCCTGTGAGTCAAAGCCCAAAAGACTGAACGGTGAAAAAGGAAGATTTCATTCTCATCCCTTTTCGGATTCGAGAGGAAATTCATCCACAGTAGAGGAAGTCAAGAAGATTGAAGAGAAAGAAGAGGAAGTACCATGCGCTTCCGATTCTCATCAAGAAGAGATCACATCACCTCGTGAGGAGGCTTGTGAAAACGCCGTCACATTCATGGAGGAGCAGCCCACATGCATCAGCGGATTGGGGCAACAACACTTGTGAGGAAGGAACTCTTGTAGCCTCTGCAAGAGGTTCCAAATGCGGATCAAGAGCAGCTTGGTTGCATCAGCGGCTGTGCAACATGGATGAAGGGGAGGTCTCAAGGAGAGATCTCACTATAGATGCACTTCAACACACTATGGAACACAATGATTTGGTTCCCTTCTCACAAGAGCGAGTATAGAAGATGGAGGACATCTTCGGATGGATAACATCTCTCATGCTTGTGTTGGACATCCCTTGAGCCATACACATCATGATGGGAGGTTTTTGCCTACCACCTATTTGATTCTTGATAGGGTCTCATTGATCCTTGAGAAGTTTATATTTCAAAATCCCATGAAGTGCAAAATCAACAATTTGATTTGGGAGGATGGTAGCCCTCATGGGAGGAGTACCGGGATGAGGAGAAGAAGGGGGGGCATCCACAAGTGATTGAGTGGATGGGGTTGATGAGCAAGGAGCTAGGAGGCTACTTGCGGATCTATGATACCGGGGCAGCAGAGGCTTGGTCTGCGACCGGTTTACTCTTGAAAGAGTTTGGCCATCTCTTGGCAAACACTCTTCCTAAGAGTCGGAGGGTGGAGGAAAGATGGTCGGATACTTGCATCATTAAGCGAAAGCACAGAGTATGTATGCATGGTGTTGATATGATACTCGTTATTTCTTCATCACATGAGTTGTATGATGGAAGTATGGGGAGGCAGCAAATTATTTGGTTGCTTGGTTTGTTTTCGGGAGAGCAAGGGCGATTTGTTCTCACACTTTGCATGATGTTGCAGGAAAGAGGGGATGGCACTATCTCCTTGATCTTTGATGATGATGGGGAAGCACTTCCATCTTGGGGAGTATTCCACACTTGTTGCGGCATTATTAGAGGAGGTCTTTGACAAGGAGCATGTCAAAGAACGTAGTCTTGTATTGACAGGAGCTTATTTTTGCATGAGCTCACGGCGTTGTCACCTTGGAGAAGAACATTATGGATGGAGTGTGCGGCGAGCAGAGATATGATGGATCTATAACCCATAGGTCCCGGGGATCACTTCATATTTGTTGCACAAAGAGGAGGTAATGATGATAGAGACATCTATGGCATATTCTTCTTAACTTGGATTTCCAAGCATAAGGAGGATTATCTTCTTGTAGCACATGGTTCATTCTTCTTCATAGCATGCCAGAACACTATGGAGGGCTCATGTATGGATCCATGTACCATATTACTTCCAGCATATGGTGAGGAATTTGTTTTTACATTCATTGATTTGCACACTCTTGCCATTCCTATGCAAAGTGCATTGCTTCACAAGGGGGCAAGCTTGTCACATTGCTCCATGAATTGTATTGGGCCAATCTACATGATGGAGGCAGCCATCTCTTTTGTGGCCTTGGGCAAATGTTTTATCACTACATGTATGTTCATTTGCTGCACTATAGCATGTATCATATAAAGACATGCATGATTAACTATGTAACAAGAAACATTTTGCCTTGTACTTTCATCAAGCGACGACTTTGTAAAACTCGTGTTCGTACTTGTTGGGGAAGATCTGTTGGTACCTCTTTGCATCACTTGTAACCTTCGGCGTTTCCTTCATTTTTCTACCGAGCATGTCTCCATTTGCTGATATAGATCAGATTTGTATAGGAGGCTTGATTATGAGAGAGACACATGAGTCGGATGTGTCTTTTGAGTATTTTCTCTGCACTACATGTTCTAATGGGAGCATGAGAGGAGGCGTGGCCACCACTACTACATATGTGTTCTCTCTTGAGGTGGGCCATGAGATTGATAGTCATCCATTGTACAGCCATGGGCAAGTGTTTGGTCTTATGTTGTTGTCATATTCAACCATTTACTATCCATTAGTAGATGTGATGGATCTTGTACATTGCTTGCCATGTAATTTTTTGAAGCTGCGTGGATGAGACCTGCATTGTATCTTTGTGAGAGATTGTTTGCATCATGTATCATCATGTAAAACCTTCGAAAGCAAACATCTCATTAGAATGATCCATGATGACCATGTCCTATTCTTCATGGATGGATTGTTTTGGGCCAGCTTGTTCTTCATTGTTGGAGGAACCTTCATTGGAGGATTTTTTTCTTCACTTTGCCATCTGGAGGGCAATGATTCTCGTACCCCAGATCTGACATACACTCTACAATTATCATAAGTGGAGAGAAGGACGGCATGGGGTAAGTTATGATGCTTGCCAAGGTCAGATTTTCATCCCACATTCATTACCGGGAGCTTGAGGTGGAGGGAGATTTTCGTGAGTTGCCTTGTTGGGAGGTGGCTCATTTTGTTTGGATGATTGCTTGGGGATGGAGGATCCACATGAGGGAGATGTTCCTCATTACATTCCGGACTCCATGCCTTGAGTGGAGATTCTTCGCCTCACCCTTGCGGTTGATTGGAGAGAGGTGATGAGTTGGTACGCAGGCTGATGGGCCAGCTTACACGGTCATAGATGCGAGCAGACAGGGGGTCATGGTCTTCATCGACTCATAGCGAGAGCAGTGCGCGGTCCCGAGCCATGGGACTTGGGCTATTATTGGCCATGGTGGCAATGGGATCCGGGAGGATTGTTGGTTGGGTGCGGTACCGTGAGAGATCGGTTTGGGATCCCGGCATTGAGAGATCCCTACACTATCGAGGATGATGCAAAGTACAGAGGAAGATTCGGTGGCGCATGCTGGGACCCTGAGGCATACTTTGCGTATCGTGGAGAGCATCCGCTAGGAGGAGACTTGATCGGGCAGCTGCTTGAGGGCAAGCAACATTTTTGCCGGGGGGACTCGTAATATTCCTAATTTGCGACAGCAAATTGGAATATTCTATTTTGTTTATTTTGTCGTCTATAGTTTGCAAATAAATAAAAAAGTGAGTAAAGAGGGTCTAAACTCACTTAAATAAAATAAGACATCCACCTAGTAGCACAACGTTGCGACTTAAGTGGGAGTCAAGGGGGGGGGGACCCAACACCACGTGGAGGAGGGGGGACTATGGACACTCTAGAAGTTTCTCCAAGCTTCTCGCGAGATAAGGATGAGAATGTGGATAAGGATGAGGATGTGGAGGAGAGAGAGAGGCTACATTTGGTTTTGGAGGGAAACCAACACTATAAAAGATAGAGGAGCCTCTTCATTTGGACATGCTTGGATATTTGGATTGTTGATTATTGAGTGAGACATATTGTCTTCTCTTTGGCATACTGTCGTTTAGCCCGTCCGTCTGACTCGTTTAGTGCAACTCGAGTGTCTCCGTGCGGAGATCTCACCCTTAGCCTCGGGGGGACTTCGAGTGCCTACTCGAGCAAGGTTATTTCTTAGCATCATCCTCCGGGACATCATTATTAGCTGCAGCTAGTCGTATCATCGTGTTGTAGGGTGTTGCCGTGGTGACTTTACGACACCACTTCCTTCTCCCCTGTTTTCGGAGGGAGAGTCTTTCTTCCTTTTGGAGGATCAGATTGGAGGACTTTGGAGCTCATTTTTCGGATCTTGGGCATCGAAAGCCAATATATTCTTCATGGTATACTGCGCAATTCTTTCCCCGCATCTACGTTATTGTCGAGGGAACAACGTTCCAAGGGTTTTTGGCATCATTTTGGAGTGAGATCTTTGATTGAGGGTGATCCTTGGATTGGCCAACCAATCCAAGTATATTTATGATACTGATACTGAAATTTGCTTCAGAAATTCTGAATCATTCTTCGGATCTACCTAAAGGGTAGAAACTCGTATCCGCTCCGCATTTTCATGTATTGTCGAAATCTCCCTAGTGGGGAAGTAATAAAGAGCCCTTTGGGCATTTTGTCTCATTATAGATATCTGTTTTCATGTATTTATCAGTTTCAGATCTGTAATATAATAAATATAAGCTTCGACCTCCTCGGAGAAAACGCTGAAGGGTTTCTGGATCAATCTTTGTCTTGCGACACCTCTATTTTGAGGGGTTTTTCTATACGAACTGTTGTTTAACCTTGCTGAATGCATATGCCGTGTTCCCAAACCAATTATCTGATCATCCCTACTGCTATACATCTTATTCCTTCTGAAAAGACGCAGCCCTTGCTTCAGTAAAATTCTGCATACTCAAAGTCTTGGGAAATCGGTGGTTTTTCTTGACTAGTCGTGAAGGAGGAACTGGCTTAACATAGCAAAAAACGCCTTTGTTTGAGCTGAAATTCGACATGGAAGTCCCTCTTGACCTATTATAACATATTCCAGAACCTTGACCCGTCATTTTACGCAGATTTCCTTATTCACTCATTTTAGGGCCAAAATCCTCACTTTTCCCCACCTTTTTGCCCTTAAAAGCTGAGTAAAGGTTTTTGCTGCTATTTATTTTTATTTTTGAACATTTTCAGAGATATTATATGATAGCTGAAGCCCTCATACCTGAGGAATGCGTTTTTATGGCATGATCTGCTGAAAATTTCATTTTGGGATATTACAAACTCCCTCGCGGACCACCTCGCGAACTATGCTATAGACAACCCGGAAAATGCCTTGGACACGTGTTGGCAGGATCTCACAAATGAACAGCTTCGGGATCAATGCTACACCATCTCAAGGCAAGATTTAAATGCCGGTACTTTCGTAGGGACTCGACATCGATCATCCTTCATCGACAGACCAGAATAACCCGTTTGTTGATTGAGCACGTCAGGCGGCACAGGCCGGAACGAATGATGAGACACCCTTGGGCTCAGCGATCCTTAATGACGGGGAACTATAGCAAAGGAAAGAGTCTTAACAAGCGGATTAAGTGGAGATTGCCAGCGTGCGAAGGGTCGGATCGTAGGACGGAAATCTCTGATCATCAACTCCAGACTTTGGCGGAAGGACCAATTGGCAACATGCCCCGCATTATGGCATTAAATGGCCACTCAGCTGACCTTCATCACCCCGAATCTTACCTCTTTATTTATACAACGTTCGCCCTTTCATTCTCATTCGATCTTCGAAAAGTGGCCTCTCCTCGCTCAAAGTCAAAGTTAGGCTACCGTTTTCCGGGGCGATGATCTCTGTTCTCATGGACCCAAACTCCATGGCGGATCTTAACTGCGGGTAGCATTGAAAGCCTCGCAGCCCCTCAAAAGGGCCAAGGATAGCTATGAAGCCTCCGTTTCTAAACGCAGGGCAAGCAAACGCATCGAGGTTTTTGGAAGAAGAAGTGGAACTCGCTCTGGGCAAAGACGCGATGACAACACCATTAGCAAAGAAGTTGATCGGCTAGTAGATCCGGGGACTCCCTCCACGCGCCAAACACAAGTCCTCGCAAACTCAAGTCGTGGCTTGGCAAGTACACACGTGCCGCGAAGGCGATAGCCATGCGCAGAGAAGTGGTAAAAGAAACATTTGTCGCCCACTTCAATGGCATCAACACGTAACACAAATATCTCGACTTGACAAATTGGAAGTTGCTTTCAACTCTTTAGGCAGAGGAACTCCGCCAACATGGCAAGGCTGCGGAGAATTTCGTCCCGACGATTCGAGATATACCTCCGCCATATCCTCCACGTCTCCATCGGGAAATTCCTACCGACGACCAGCAGCCACCATATCGGACGCTTTTAAGCCCCGAGCTCCAGCCGACGGGCAGTGAAGGCGCGAATCCTAGCGAAGTGGGAAACTCGGAGCTTCTACTCCTACTCTCTAATGGTTGAGCGAGCTTTCTATGATATGTTTTCGATCGGTTTACCTATTTCCTTCTACTTTTGTATTTATGTTGGTTTCTCGTATTAATCGGTGCCCGTATTTGTGCCGGTTTCCCGTAGTAATCGTGCTTGTAAGAGGCCATTCTCGCCCATCGCGACAGCTTTTTGTTCTCGTTTTTCTTCATGGGCAACCCTCGCATGGTAGGCCCGATATTTTGTCTAAGGGCTAATGTGATTCTAAGTCCGGCTAGTTACGGACCCCAAATATTCTAATTCCTTTGTAAGCTCGAAAAAGAAGCAGTGTCGAGTCATGCCAAAGCCGTAAGTCTTCAAGCCTTTTCGTGCTGTCTCCGTAATCTTTTTGTTTATATTATAATATAATGATCCCGACTTACAAAAAAAATGGAGGCGAGGAAAAACACCCAACATTATTATATATCAAGAAAGTGCATACTCGAACTTTAAGTCATATCAATTTCACTCCAAGTTGTGGGGGAAGCTTTCATTGTGCGTGAGGTGCGAAGAAGAATAATGAAAGATTCCTTTTTCACCCTCATATAATTTTATGTATTTATAGTTTTTTTTCTCTTTGGTGTTTGTGTATTCTCAATTTTTTTCTTTCTCTATTGTTTTTGTAGCATATGACTAATAATCTATTTGTGTTGAACTCGTATGCATAATCTTAGCTTGTAACCATTAGACCATGTGTCCCCGAATCTCGATAATTTCATTTTGATTAACTGAGAAATCTTTCCAACCCTTGACATCTTTCGCAGTGTGCGTTAATTTATTAATGATAAGGAAAAATAATAAGAACACCCAAAACTAATGAAGCTCTTGTTGCTTACCCAACACATGATATACTAGTTAACCACAAAGTAGAACACAATGGAATAACAAAGACAATATGCCATTGTGGTATAAAGCATAAATTAACTATTGATAATTTAGAGCATCTCATCTCATTCTTGTACATTTGTTTTATTGTAAAAGGAGGTTGCCCCCTGCAAAAAAGAGCTTACCTTTCATTCTTATATATATTTCTCAAGGCACATAATCTTCTTATTTTTTTCCTATTTAATATGTATTTCGATGTTTATTGCCTAATAATAAAATATTACTTTAAAACATATGGAACTTAGGTGGTCAAAATTCATTTGGTAAATCTATTAGATATTTAATCTTAATATATTTTTTTCCTTAATTATTTATTTGCTAGAAAGATAAAATAGAAAATGAATATATTTGATATTTTTAAAAATGTATTCATATTAAACATGTCAATTAAGATTATCTTAGGTGGTTGGGTAAAATGGTTGTTATCTTTCCCACTTAAATTTAATTCCACGTAAATAATATGATGATAAGAAATATTAAATTTTTTTAACTAAATAATTAACTTGATTAATCAAATATATAATTTAAAAAAAAATTGAATGACACAATTTTGTTACAAAACAATTATGAAATAACTCATTTTTTTTAATAAATAAAATCTAAACATATACATTTTGATAATACACTCTCCCATAAACTTATAATTTATGGTCTTCAAACAAAGTCCAAACTTAAATATCCATATTTAAAAATGTAAACATATCACATTTTAATAATACAGTCTGCCATAAGCTTTATTTATGGTCTCACAACAAAGTCCAAATTTAAATATCCATATAACCAATAAATCAAATCCGTAATACTAGGTTGATTATGGAATTCTAGCTGTGCTTATGATGGGAAAAGGGTAGAAGTACTCTAATAATATTAAAGATGAGTAGGACGTGAGAGAATTGGATGGGGAGGTAAGTTAAGTTTTGACTATGGAGGAAATTTTTGGAAGAGGATTGGTTTTATTTTTATGTAGGGAGGGAAGAAGCGTTTTGGAGGGAATTTTGGAAGAGGTGGTAAGTTTGGTTTTATTTTTTGGTTTAGGAGGGCATAAGGGTTGAAGAGGAAATTTTGGAAAAGGTGAGAAGATAGATTTTTTCTTTATATTTTTGGATGAAAAAATGGTTTGGGAGGAAATTTAGGTAGAGGTGGGGGGATGGGCTTTGCTTTATGTTGTGGAGGAGGAGAAGGTTTAGGAGGGAATTTATGAAGAGGTGGTCGGTTTGGTTTTGCTTTAAGTTTTGGGAGGGAATGAGGATTTAGGAGGGGGAATTTGGGAAAATTTGGTGAGAATGGTTTTGTTTTAGGCTTAGGAGGAAATGAATGTTGAGGGGGGGGAATTTGGGAATAGGTGGAAAAATTGGTTTTGTTTTAGGCTTAGGAGGAAACTGTGGCTTTGGAGAGAATTTTGGGATAAGTGACGTGGGATAGGATTTGTTTTTTAGGCTTTGGAGGGGGACTCCCTGGAAAAGTGGGAGGGATTGGTTTTGTCAAGGGTGTAGGAGGGTAGGATGGCTTGGGAGGGGACTTTGGAAAAGGGGGGGAGGGATTGGTTTTATCGAGGGTGTAGGATGGAAGGATGGCTTCCTGGGAGGGGACTTTGGAAAAGGGGAGGGATTGGTTTTATCGAGGGTGTAGGATGGAAGGATGGCTTGGGAGGAGACTTCACAAAAGGCGGAGGTAATATTTTTTGGGAGGGTATTTTGGAAGAGGAGGGAATGTCTTTGGTGGGAATTTTGGAAGTGGGAACTTAGGAAGTGGATAAGTTTTGGGATGGGGGGATGGGATTTTGGGAAGTGGAAGGGTGGCTACAAAAAATGCTTTAGGGCACGAGGAGGAGGACAAATTTAAATTTCCATTGGTGGTAAAGATGTGCTTATCACCTTCCTTCGACATGAAAATCAAATTGCTCGATGTTGATGTGGAACATAAGTGATATTGATGGCCACCTTTATCTTTTACCAAGAGCTTTGCATAACAATTATGTGTCAATTCCCTCTTTGTCATTAAGAAGACGAGGAGAAATCTCCACTTTAAATACCCCGTTCTCATGGAGGTTTCTAGAATCAATATTTGACTGGTAGTCGAAATTACTATCTTCCTCCTTTTTTTTGCACTTCACTTACACCAACACTACATCTGCTTTACACAAAACAAAAACATCTAGATTTTCAATTTTCACAAAACAAAAACATCTTATTTTCAATTTCCATGCTTAATGTGAAATATTTATATTTCACCCATTCCTATGTAATTAATTGGTGGCACTTTGAGAGCTGTACGAATGAATGACCAACTGACCTGACCAACTCAAATATATAATAGCCCAAATGCCAAGATAGTAATGCATGGAAACAGATCTAAATGCGTTCACAACGCATTTAAAGTGCGATCTTAATTTGGCATTATAATTATCTACCATCAAAATACCTAGTTTGAAATACAAAATTAAAATTATGGAAACATGGGCGTCTGACCTGATAGGGCCGCAGCGGTTCCTATATGCTCCCGGGTGCATTCGTCGCATGTTACAGTCCCTACCACATACGCATGTCCTGCTTTTGTTGAAGCGGATCCATATCCATCCACAGCCAGGGCCACCAGCAGCACCTGGTTCAGAACTACAAATGTGGTTACGGCCACAATCACACTCCTCCTTAAAGGAGACCGCATGACTCACTGACTGAACTGAGCTGATGCTTGTGTCAGTGGATATCGTTGAGAATGGGAAGGAGAGGATCCGATATTTAAGGAGGAAATAATTGTTGCAGGGATTAATTGTTTTCATTCCAGTGTGGATGAAAACGATTGTTGCAGAGATTTCACATGCAAGCGGCAGGAGTGAGTTAATGAGTTTCAAACGCTTTTCTTTCCTAATCACTCTGGCCTTTTCGATCTTTCCATTCAATACATCCCCTGAAATTCGATCTTCTCTTGGCCTCAGCGTACCCAGATTTTTAGCTTCTCTTGCAGCAGCGCCCTGCCCTGCATAATATACCACCTCCGCTGGGGTTACAAGTACAACACATTCTGATTCCGCGTCTCTGTCTAGATTTGGATTTTGCACCCCCATTTTCCTTTGCACGCTGGATTTTTTTTCCTTGTACTGCGAAATTTATGTTTTTTTCCGTGGCTTCGGTTCCTGTACCAGACGGACAAGTATCTCAGGTAGGTCTTTGAAATAACCAAATTGAGCGATGTTGTGGACATTGGCAGCGAGAGTTTTGGGGTGACGCCAATGAATCCAAGAAGCTGCCGCGCTGCAAATCCCCCTGCTCCGATTTGCCCGTTCCTCGTACGCCTCTCAGTTCACAAACAAGCTTTAAAGCTGTTAGTGGATCTTCATTCCATGCTGGCTTCCAGAAGTTCAGGGACTTTGTGGGAGGGGATTATTGGGCACAACATGGAAAAAGAAATCCACCAATGGATTGCTAGATGTTGAGATGTGGGAGAGCAATTCTCAGTCAATATGAGATTGCTAGATGTTGAGAATGTGGGAGAGAAATTTCTCAGTCAGTGTCATATTGGCCTTTCCTGCCCACTGTAATTCAAAGTAGCGTTTCCAAAGTTGGAATAGCCGCTTCCAAGATATTGAGGATGTTTCAAAGTAGCGGGTGTGCTCTAATTGCATTTCATTCTCAACTGTCCTAGATTTTGATTTTGGGTCATCTAATTCGGATCCACAATCAGCCACCACAAAATTTGGATAGTTGCACAGCTCTGGGACCCAAGGAGAAGCGCATCCATGGAAGTTATAGAAGAAGTTGAAGGTGAAGCTGTGAGTCGTTTAAATAAATAACTGTGTGGCGAAGAAATATTTGGCATCAAACTCCACGAGATATGTTCTTGAGATTTGTTTGGGTTAAATTTCTGTTTTTTTTGGTTCACTCCACTCAACTCTTATTTGGGAGTAGTTTTTAGTGTGATATTTTGGAGTTTTTCGTGCTTGTATTTGGTGAAAAAAATTGACGTAAAATCTTGATTTCTGTTATTTAAACTAGTTTTTTTTACTGTAAATATAGATTCAACAACCTAAAATGTTTGGAACACTTAAAATTGTGCAAATTATCTATCAAATTTGTATTTTCAATAAATTATTGCCCAATTTTTAAAAAATTACACCTAAAAAAATCATTTGAAAACCCTTCAAAAAAATCACAACAAACATTTTAGATGTGATGCCTCCACCAAAGCCATTGTCACCGCGTCCGAATCCACCATCCCAAACTAAACATAACATTTTGGATGTGATGCCTCCACCATCCCTATTTCTCTCTCCACCCCATTCACTTGGCTCGCAATTCCATTCTCCAAATTAATGTCATCCTTTATTATATTATAAGGCGTGTTTATTTTATAATAGAATTAAATTAAAATAATATCATATTATTAAAAGAGTTACTTTCCAAACATCTAACTAAACTTTAATTTAATTTCAAGTTATTTTTTTCATCGCTTTGCACAATATAATGTCTTGTGAATGATTGTCTCACAAATTTTAATTGGTGATTTCTAGATAGAGTTGCAATATTCATACCCCTAAAACTCCAAGAGCTTTTCTATCTTCTAACGTCCAAGTTCCAAACAGTCAAACCAAAATAAACCCCTCGCTTAGTGCCAGCTTTCAACCTAGGAATATTCGATTATATTCAACCCAAGTTCCCACCGTGAACTCCATGGAAAAGAGCCATAAACATGGCCAACAAATACTTAGAGCTACCAGGCTCACATGAGCAATATCTATCTTTTTGGTATGGTTAAATGAATAACTACACCATCAACCGATCCAGCAGTTCATTCCTCACGACTCAGCACTCTCATCCATCTTTAGGACAAGTTGCTCTAAATCAAAATAAATTTGTTGCTCATAATGCGTAATAAAAATCAATTGTCAACCATTCAAATCGAAAACATCATCCACAAGGGTCCTTTTTAACAACAAAATTCTTTAAGCAAATGCTTATGGGTTTTCTAATTCTATTAATAATGTTCAGCAGCTAGTTTGGAGCAACTAAATATTAATTCTCAAAAAAATGTGGTCACCAAATACATGACTTTCCTAGAATAATTTCAATTAATGGTGAATATGAAATTTGCATTAGGGAAAATAAAGAATAATCTACGTAGAGAAATTTTCATATTTGTACGCTAAAAACCACCATTTTTCTCTTTATCCCTATCTTTGTAACACCCTCCTCCCACATATACGAGTAATCGGCCAACCGAGCTAAACAAGTGATGAAGATTTATTATGATATGATTTAACCTCCCAAGTCACAAGTTTAACCGACACCACATAACAACACTGCACCCTCCGCACATGCTACAAGATAGCCAGGAGCCACGACAACCTTCCGTAAGGCTAGCCCCCCGCATGAAATTGACCTTTTCAAGCATCAACCCCACATTATCTCCCTTGACATGGGAAAGAGTGCGCACCGGGACCCCTCCAATTGCATGCACAACATGTCATGCATACGACTAGGGTATTTTTCCCGGTAGTTCCGAGCTTCGTGACCCCGATTTTTTGTGCCACTTTTTCGAGCCCCGAGTCTCGGAGTCACTGCCGTAACACCATGACACTTTCGAAATGAAATGCATCAACGAAATAATGACGTAAATTCAAACACTTTAACAAGGACTTGATTGGACCCCCTACTAGCCATGATCGACATTTCGTCAAACATGTCACAAATATATAATTTGCATGTTTAAATAACATATTTGAGCATAGGGGTATCATACTTATTTGATAATCGCTAAGAAGCATTGTTGCCCTCATCTCATTAACTACATTATGATTCTATTTGGTCATAGATACATTGTTCATTCATTTTACAAATCAAAACATGATGAGAGACATGCATCATCACTATCATAAAACACATTCATAACCAACATGTAAACAAAATAAATGACAAGCATAGAACAACCATATAGACCACATAATAACAAGCTTATTTACCCATTAATACAAGAGGAAAAAGAGCTCTTATTGCCATAAGCAAAAATGAAACCAAGTCTCGCGACTTCCACATTCCACCCGATCATAGACATGGTTGAACCAAATCTTCATCCAAATTACCCCTCGTGCCATATTCCAAGAATGAATGGGGGATCTCATAAAAATAATCATTCAAAACCAAACTAGGTCTCCAAAGACAAAACCACCTCAAACCCCTCAACCAGTTGATTCCACCTCATGGTCGGACATTACAATCATCACCGGATCGATCTCCACCCGAGATATCCAGTGGCTCCAAAGTGTTTGTTCGAACCAAAGCTTCTAGGACTAGTAACTCAAACAATAGCGATCGCCGTGATTCTCGAGAATTTTTTCCAACTAAGGTTTCCGGGGAAATAATAACTCAACCGAAAACCAAAAGCACATGATAACCAACTCAGAAAAAAACAAGCAATGAAATGAACCCACAATACTATGGTTATCCGAGGAAATGGAAAGGCTAGTTAAATCCACCGTCAATCTAGGAAATCCTCCATGCCAATGACAGATCATGACCAAGAAACTACATGCATGCTGCCATGCATTCCAAAACTAGTGAGGAAAACATACATGCAACTCGATACCCGCAAACAAAATCTGTTGTAGCTATTGATCCCGTTATCCTCCTGCACTTTCTTGCTCTTCCTTTGCCTTCTTACTCCAAACCTCCAAGTATGCCACACTCTCCAAAAGTTCTCCAAGAAAACTCTAAGTATCTAAGACTATGAGAGAGAGAGAGAGAGAATAACGAGAGCTCAAAAATTGCACTGACCAAAAGCCATAAAATTATCCTTATAAACCTTTTTTATTAACGATCCCACTATTTTCTTCATTTTCCATTATTTTCCTTCATTTTCCTCCTCACATGCAACTTGTGACCTTTCGCCTCCCTTTTCTCCTATTTTCCATTATTTTCATAAATAAATGCCACTTTTCATTTCCAAAGACTGAGCCATTTCCTTTGCCAATTTCCATAGCCATAATAAACCAAATGAACACCCACACTAGGATGTTTTGCCTAACATGGAGCTTGGAATACATGTCCCATGAATTTGGTTATTATTTTTCCTTTATTAACTTTTATTACATGGAATTTTCACCAAGGTTGTTACAATATTTTCGATGATATTAATTAATTTGAAAAACATTGAGCAATCCCTTACCAAAATACGATTTCCAAAAATAGGGGGAGCTACCATAAATTTAGTAAATGATGAATTATTGGTTAGTTTTGATCAAGATACCGAATCATTTAATAATCACATCTTCAATAGGTATGAGAATTCTCATGCTTCTAAATCTTATCGTTCTTTTAGTTTTCATTTACTTCTTAGAAAGGAAAAAGAGTGATATTAAAAATCATGAAACCTATTTATGATGGTGTTATTGAGATTGAGAAGCACGACAAAGGAGACCGATTGTATGCAACTCATCACTCAATCGATGAAATCAATACCGAAACCCATGTGTGTAAGGATCATTCAGAGATATATCCGACTTTACCCTATTGTAAGCTTTGGAGAGGTCGATTTTAATGATTTCCTCTTTTTTAATCTCGAACCTTCATGTTGTGCATTCCTTCTTATGCTACTCCAATTGCTTCATGAATCTCGTTGACCATGAAAAAACCCAAATTCTTTGTGATGAGATATGAGTGGAGAGAATCAATTTAATTTCGTTGGAAATAATTTTGGTGATGAATTTGTAGACAACATTGCACAATGAAATCATCCGAAGTCTTCAAAGGAATTGAGCGAGTCCTTCCTAGGGATCGAGCTATAAAAGTCAAATTGAAAGTTGGGAGTATCATCTTGTTCCTTTTGTACTCCTCCACCACTACCAACAAATCTTTTCCCATAATTGCATAGAGGCCTTCGAATAATTCCACTCCCCACCCATCCGGCCCCAAACTCTTGTCCTTCCGAAACTTATGAATAACGCTTTTGAACTCTTCTTCTGAAATTTGTGCCATTAGATATTCGTAGTTGTCCTCCTCCACAAATATAGGAAATGAGGAGTGTCATTTGTACCACTTCACCCAATGAGGATTCTCTTGGATCTTTGAAGAGCGACTCAAAATGAGAACAACCCATGGATTGCATTCCCCTAAAAATCTGATACTCCGAAGAAATATATGTTGTATTGCTTATGAAATATATTTTGTGGAATCCCTGCCAAAGTTATAGAACAAATATGTGTAAATATTGACGTGGAATATAAATGCGTTTTGTCATTATTTGAGAATGCTCTATTTTTCACAAGCTTGTTTCTACAAGCCGCACCCTTTCACACTCCACATAATGAAATCTAAACTCGAGATATGCACACTTTGAAATCATTATAATAGTTTGCCCCTGAATCGATCAAGATATAGAGAAATTGGCCACATGTCAACCGAAATTCACATTAGCACATGCTTGGATTAAATGGAGGCGAGGAAAAGGTCGTGGAGGGCGGCGTAGTGATAAAGTCGGCCTCGTAATGACTGGACCGGTCTTTGTTCGATCCCGAGCGAGGTCGACGCTCGTCGTGCGAGTAGTTAGTCTAAACCCGGCCAAGCCCACTACCTTTTAATTTCGATGGCGCCTCGAGAGGAAATCCAGCCCAAATCTGAGTCGAGGTGTTCTACGAGATGACACAGGGGAAATTATACACATCCTAAGCAGGAATTTGGGCGAAAACTACGAATAACGACGTCGAATCTCACGGCCTTGGAACAAGGGTTGCGACTCTTAATAAGACTTGGCAAAGGTCTCGCTGTTGTGGAAGGCGACTCCCAACTAGCCATAACCACACTCAAAAGAATCCAAAGATGAACGACAGCCGAGTAAAAACAGCTTAAGCACCGGGAGGCTAGTCGCGGTCACTGGAGATCATTGCACACAGACTCGACCTCCCTCGCCGGTATCATAATTCAATCCGTGCGAAGAAAGGCCAACTCCCTCGCGCGACCACCCTCGCGAACTATGCTACTAGACAACCCGCAAATGCCTTGGACACGTGTTGGCAGGATCTCACAAATGAACAGCCTTTCGGGATCAATGCTACACCATCTCAAGGCAAGATTTAAATGCCGGTACTTCCGTAGGACGGACATCGATCATCCTTCATCGCCAGATCGTAACAACGGCTTGTTGATTGAGCACGTCGGTGGCACAGGGGCCGAACGGATGACGAGACACCCTTGGGCTCAACGATCCTTAATGAGGAACGATAGCAAAGGAAAGATTCTTAACAAGCGGATTAAGTGGAGATTGCCGCGCGTGCGAAGGGTCGGATCGTAGGACGGAAATCTCCGATCATCAACCCGGGCCTTCGCGAAGGACCAATTGGCATACATGCTCCCTGCATTATGGCCTTAAATGGCCACTCGGCGACATTTCATCACTCCCGAATCCTACCTCTTTATTTATACAATGCTGTTCGCCCTTTCATTCTCATTCCGATCTTCGAAAAGTGGCCTCTCCGCTCAAAGTCAAAGTTAGGCTACCGTTTTCCGGGCGATATCTCGCGTTCTCATAGACCCAAACTCCATGGCGGATCTTAATCCGGGTAGCATTAAAGCCTCACAAGCCCTCAAAAGGGCCAAGGATAGCTGCGAAGCCTCCGTTTCTAAACGAGGCAAGCAAACGATCGAGGTTTTGGAAGAAGAAGTGGAACTCGCTCTGGCAAAGACGGATGACAAAACCATTAGCAAAGAAGTTGACGTGCTAGTAGATCCGGGGGACTCCCTCCACGCGCCAAACACAGCTTCCCCGCAAACTCAAGTCGTGGCTTGGCAAGTAAAAACAATGCGCGAAGGCGACTAGCCGATGCGCAGAGTAGCGGTAAAAGAAACATTTGCTGCCACTTCAATGGCGTCGGCACGAAACACGACTCGACTTGACAAATTGGAAGTTGCTTTCAACTCTTTAGTGCAGGAACTCCACCAAAGCATGGCAAGGCTCGGGAGAATTTCGTCCGACGATTCGAGACATACCTCCGCCATATCCTCCACGTCTCCATCGAAATTCCCTACCCGACGACTCGCGAGCAGCCACTATTATCGCACGCTTTAAGCCCCGAGCTCCCGGGCCGACATGCGGTGAAGGCGCGAATCCTAGCGAGTGGGAAACTCGCGAGCTTCTACTCTACTCTCTAATGGTTGAGCAAGCTTTTCGTGATATGTTTTCGACCTGGGTTTACCTATTTCCTTCTACTTCTGTATTTATGTTGGTTTCCGTATTAATCGGTACCGTATTTGTACTGGTTTTCCCGTAGTAATCGAAGCTTGTAAGAGGCCATTGCGGCCATCAAGGGATAGTTTTTGTTCGGTTTTTCTTCATGGGCAACCCCCGCATGGTAGGCCCGATATTTTGTCCTAAGGGCTAATGTGATTCTAAGTCCGGCTAGTTACAAATCCCGCTCATTCTAAGTCCTTTGTAAGCTCGAAAAGAAGCAGGAGTGGAGTCATGCCAAAGCCGTAAGTCTTCGAGCCTCTATGTTGTCCCGTAATCTTTGTTTATATTATAATATAATGATCCCGACTTACAAATGGAGGCGAGTGGAAAAACACCCAAAATTATTATATATCAAGAAAGTGCATACTCGGAACTTTAAGTCATATCAATTTCACTCCAAGTTGTGGGGGAAGCTTTCATTGTGCGGAGGTGCGTAAGAAGAATAATGAAAGATTCCTTTTTCACCCTCATATAATTTTTATGTATTTATAGTTTTGTTCTCTTTGGTGTTTGTGTATTCTCAATTTTTTTCTTCTCTATTGTTTTTGTAGCATATGACTACTAATCTATTTGTGTTGGAACTCGTGCATAATCTTAGCTTGTAACCATTAGACCATGTGTCCCGAATCTCGATAATTTCATTTTGATTAACCGAGAATCTTTCCAACCCTTGACATCTTTCGAGAAAGGTGTTAATTTATTAATGATAAGAAAAATAATAAGAACACCCAAAACTAATGAAGCTCTTGTTGCTTACCCAACATATGATATACTAGTTAACCACAAAGTAGAACACAATGGAATAACAAAGACAATATGCCATTGTGGTATAAAGCATAAATTAACTATTGATAATTTAGAGCATCTCATCTCATTCTTGTACATTTTGTTTTTATTGTAAAAGGAGGTTGCCCTCAGCAAATGAAAGGCTTACCTTTCATTCTTATATATATTTCTCAAGGCACATAATCTTCTTATTTTTCTATTTACATATCTATTCGGATGTTTATTGCCTAGTAATAAAATATTACTTTAAAACATATGGAACTTAGGTGGTCAAAATTCATTTGGTAAATCTATTAGATATTTAATCTTAATATATTTTTTTCCTTAATTATTTATTTGCTAGAAAGATAAAATAGAAAATGAATATATTTGATATTTTAAAAATGTATTCATATTAAACATGTCAATTAAGATTATCTTAGGTGGTTGGGTAAAATGGTTGTTATCTTTCCCACTTAAATTTAATTCCACGTAAATAATATGATGATAAGAAATATTAATTTTTTTAACTAAATAATTAACTTGATTAATTAAATATATAATTTAAAAAAAATTGAATGACACAATTTTATTACAAAACAATTATGAAATAACTCATTTTTTTAATAAATAAATCTAAACATATACATTTTGATAATACACTCTCCCATAAACTTATAATTTATGGTCTTCAAACAAAGTCCAAACTTAAATATCCATATTTAAAAATGTAAACATATCACATTTTAATAATATAGTCTACCATAAGCTTTATTTATGGTCTCAGAACAAAGTTCAAAGTTAAATATCCATATAACCAATAAATCAAATCCGTAATACTGGGTTGATTATGGAATTCTAGCTGTGCTTATGATGGGAAAAGGTAGGGCTACTCTAATAATATTAAAGACGAGTAGGATGTGAGAGAATTGGATGGGGAGGTAAGTTAAGTTTTGACTATGGAGGAAATTTTGGAAGAGGCAAAGGATTGGTTTTATTTTATGTAGGGAGTGGGAAGAAGCGTTTTGGAGGGAATTTTGGAAGAGGTGGTAAGTTTGGTTTTTATTTTTGGTTTAGGAGGGCATAAGGGTTCAAGAGGAAATTTTGGAAAAAGGTGAGAAGATAGACTTTTTCTTTATATTTTGGATGAAAAAATGGTTTGGGAGGAAATTTAGGTAGAGGTGGGGGATGGCTTTGCTTTATGTTGTGTGAGGAAGAGAAGGTTTAGGAGGGAATTTATGAAGAGGTGGTCGGTTTGGTTTTGCTTTAAGTTTTGGGAGGGAATGAGGATTTCAGGAGGGAATTTGGGAAAATTTGGTGAGAATGGTTTTGTTTTAGGCTTAGGAGGAAATGAATGTTGAGGGGGGAATTTGGGAATAGGTGGAAAAATTGGTTTTGTTTTAGGCTTAGGAGGAAATGAATGTTGAGGGCGGAATTTGGGAATAGGTGGAAAAATTGGTTTTGTTTTAGGCTTAGGAGGAAACCAGGGCTTTGGAGAGAATTTGGGATAAGGGGCTGGGATAGGATTTGTTTTAGGCTTTGGAGGGGACTCGAAAAGTGGGAGGGATTGGTTTTGTCAAGGGTGTAGGAGGGTAGGATGGCTTGGGAGGGGGACTTTGGAAAAGGGGGAGGGATTGGTTTTATCGAGGGTGTAGGATGGAAGGATGGCTTTCGGAGGGGACTTTGGAAAAGGGGGGGGGGATTGGTTTTATCGAGGGTGTAGGAGGGAAGGATGGCTTGGGAGGAGACTTCACAAAAGGCGGAGGTAATATTTTTTGGAGGGTATTTTGGAAGAGGAGGAATGTCTTTGGTGGGAATTTTGGAAGTGGGAACTTAGGAAGTGGATAAGTTTTGGGATTGGGATGGGATTTTGGGAAGTGGAAAGGTGGCCACAAAAATGCTTTAGGGCACGAGGAGGAGGACAAGTTTAAATTTCCATTGGTGGTAAAGATGTGCTTATCACCTTCCTTCGACATGAAAATCAAATTGCTCGATGTTGATGTGGAACATAAGTGATATTGATGTCCACCTTTATCTTTTACCAAGAGCTTTGCATAACAATTATGTGTCAATTCCCCTTTGTCATTAAGAAGACGAGGAGAAATCTCCACTTTAAATACCCCGTTCTCATCGAGGTTTCTAGAATCAATATTTGACCGGTAGTCGAAATTACTATCTTCCTCCTTTTTTTTGCACTTCACTTGCACCAACACTACATCTGCTTTACACAAAACAAAAAAACATCTACATTTTCAATTTTCACAAAACAAAAACATCTTATTTTTCAATTTCCATGCTTAATGTGAAATATTTATATTTCACCCATTCCTATGTAATTAATTGGTGGCACTTTGAGAGCTGTACGAATGACCAACTGACCTGACCAACTCAAATATATAATAGCCCAAATGCCAAGATAGTAATGCATGGAAACAGATCTAAATGCGTTCACAACGCATTTAAAGTGTGTCTTAATTTGGCATTATAATTATCTACCATCAAAATACCTAGTTTGAAATACAAAATTAAAATTATGGAAACATGGGCGTCTGACCTGATAGGGCCGCAGTGGTTCCTATATGCTCCCTGGGTGCATTCGTCGCATGTTACAGCTCCTACCACATACGCATGTCCTGCTTTTTGTTGAAGCGGATCCATATCCATCCACAGCCAGGGCCACCAGCAGCACCTGGTTCAGAACTACAAATGTGGTTACGGCCACAATCACACTCCTCCTTAAAGGAGACCGCATGACCTACTGACTGAGCTGAGCTGATGCTTGTGTCAGTGGATATCGTTGAGAATGGGAAGGAGAGGATCCGATATTTAAGGAGGAAATAATTGTTGCAGGGATTAATCGTTTTCATTCCAGTGTGGATGAAAACGATTGTTGCAGAGATTTCACATGCAAGCGGCAGGAGTGAGTTAATGAGTTTCAAAACGTAGGGTCACTTCTTCACTGGTAAATCTACAGTGTGAAAAAAAATCTGTAAAGATTTTTGAAAAATTGAGTTACAGTAAATTTACTTTAAAATTAATTTATTTTTACCATTAAAAAATCTAATTCAAACATTCCAATTATCTAATTTTTGAAATATTATAGACCACTCCTTGACTTTGTAGTATTAGCGTTCAATTGTGCACATTCAAAACTCCTTTCACTCTTATTACTCCACTATACGCGTATCTGGGAAATTCACCATTAAAGGTACAGAGTGGAATGTGTAAGGCGACTGTATATCTTAAACACCGCAGATACAACTATCCACCCCACCGCTCATTCATTGATACAACTATCCACCCCACCTATTCTGGTGATGAAATTCATGTATCACCATGGCAACTCCATGTGAATCCCATATCTACGATTTATTACGCTCAAAATTTTATTAAAAGATCTCATGACTATCCGTTATGCAAGCTCCATCAAAAACCTGTACAATAAGAAAAAAAAAAAAAAAAAAGAGGAGCAAAGTACAATAAGTTCACTAAATTTTAGTTGCCCACAAAGTACAGTTACAATTTAGGAAATTCAGGAACTGTTGGAAGATGTAGTTCAGTACAAAGTACAATTTTTTTTTTTTTAAATTCATAATTATTTGATGCAATAAGTTCGAAGGTTGATATTTTAATCAACTAGACTCTAGATTCTTCTAGTTATAGTCGAAAACTTTAACCATTTAATTTTTGAAGGAGAGCAGTAAATAGAGATCACACTTACAATTTAGGAAACTTTTTGGTTGGGTACTATATTACTGATTTTACAATTAATGTAACAATAGTGATAGCAAAAGCAAGAAAGTTGTTGAACCACTAGCTAAATAACTATTTGAAATTCCATGAACATTTGATTGGACTAGTATTTTTTTTGGTCTCCAAAATAGAGAGGAGGCATAAGGAGTAGCATGATGAAAGGCAGAGCACCCCATTTTCCATTGATGTCAAAGGGGGAGAGAGTACCGAAAAGGGAAAGAATGACAAGAGTATTTCCGACAATAACAAAAGGGTAGATTGTTGCGATGTCATTGTTGTCATTGATGGCCTAAGCATGAGGAAACAAATAGTTACCTATAAGAAGCTTGGTTGGCTTATTGGAATTACCCAATGAATCCTAAAGAATTCAAATATGACCATGGTTGTAATGTGAACATTATGAATGATGGAGATGAGAGTTAAGTGAGTGATTAAAAATGGCTTATTTTCATAATGCAATATGTTTGGTAATGTAAGTCCGGGTGGGAATATTCATGGAGAACTGAACTATTGTGTATAAAGCTTACAACAAGCGTATATTAGCATGGACATATCAAATATGTATGTGAATCTTACAACTAGTATGAAAGTAATATTTTCCCCGAGTATATTCAAGACCCATATTGAAGTATATCTACAACGAACTACTATGTATTTTCTAACATTATCAGAAAGTAAATAATCTGTCTCAATCCCCTGCAAGAACCAAGATTTCTTCACATTCTCACACATCCAACCCTCCTCTTAAATCATTCGATAGAAACTCTCCTGTTGACGGTTGTGGGAGAGTGGAATCCCCTCAACTCCAATGATCTTCATCACAAGCAATATTACGTTAGCAAAACAAGATGGAGCAAGGAGATGAGATATCCACCTTAACAAAGCATCATTATAAGGTTGCCTTTCTTGCAGAATAATTTGTCCCATGCCATTGTCACTCGTGAGCGTGTTTGAAAATTTGAATTAAAAAAAAAAATAGGAAATGTAATTTAATAGGAAACCCCTCATGTCAGCCCTTTCACCCAGCAAACGTGTTTATTCATAAATAATCGATCACTATAAATAACAATTTGTCCTCTCCATTTATGAGAACAAATCAATTCGGTCGAGCAAGGATAGCATAATTCAAATATGAAGAAAAGGTGATTCACACCTTGTGAACTAAGGAGCAAGAAGATAAAATGAGAAATAAAGGTTTTTCTCATGAGTACTTGTTAACATTTTCATGGTTTGCCTAGGATTTGTTTCGGAGAAGAATTTGGTCCTCACTTGGATCTGATCTTCACCTTTATTTGGAGAATATTTCTTTGACTTTTATGAAGAAGACCATCTATACTTTGTAACTGAAGTTATGGCCTTGTGAAAAGATAAAATACAAACATGTAAGTAAGAAATTTTGGCCCTATGTGATTAGCCATGAAGCTAAGAAAAACCGGAGACTTCAGACTTGGGGAAGGTTCGTTACAAACCTATATAAATTTGAGCCTAAGGGGATATTTCTGAGCAGTGACATTTGTAGACTTGTAACGAGACAAATTTCGGCCTATTAGAACTAAAATTTGTGTTACATCTTTTGCATTGTAGAAGAAGCAATCTTGGGCTTGGAAAAGATAGAGTTTGACCTTATGGGAGAAGAACTTAGAGTATCTTGTACTAGACTGAGACATGTTGAAAACAAAATTTTATCTTTTGTGAATCAGTGATGTGTCATCCACATGTGAGTTATGTGTCTATCTTACATGTCATCCACATCCAAGTTTTTCCTTTATGGTAATTTATGGATTTTTTCGTGATTTTTATGTGGCATCCATGTGTGACATATACCTCATCAATTTACATGTGTTTTATCTTACATGTCCTATCCAATGTGGATATTGTGCATGGAAAATAGATATTGGATATTTGTTTATGGTAAAAAAAAAAATCATTTTTCTAGATTTCCAAAGATTTAGTTTTTCAGAATTTTGAATCTGACCAATCCAAAAATCTAAAATTTTAACTAAATCACTTGTATGCTAGACATGTGACATTCTATAATTATGATACCTAAACTAAATTGATATGATGGGAGTTGGTTAACACAATGTAATGGTGACTTGGTAGTTAAAATTATATGCTATGTAGATAGGTTACTTGATGTTCCAATGCTTCTTGATTTGAAGTCAAATCTATGTTTAATTAAACATTAATCTTGCAAATCAATGGTTGAGTTCACATACAGATAAGATTGATGTTTTTCAAATATCTAATTAATATATTTTTTAATGGGATGCCATGACTCATATAATTATCATACATCATATTGTTCTTTTTATTTTAAAAATTGTTGATGCTTTTACACCTAAATAAAGCATTGGGGAATATTGAGCTTTATATTGTGCGTATAACATCATTTGTGCATATATTTCCATTATATTGTACGTATAACAACATTGGTGCGTATGTTTCCATTATATTGTGTGTATAACAACATTGGTGCATATATTTCCATTATTGAACTTTATATTGTGCATATAAGAACATCGATGGAGCATATGTTTGGATGGTGATGCATGAAATAATGATATTTAGGCATTATTTGGGCACAATTAATGCAAGAGAGGCACCCCTTTTCTTTTGAGAGTGAACATTTGTGTAAAAATGACTTATTTTGAAATGGAATTTATGGTCATTTTTCATGTAATTATGTCAATAGGCATTTTATTGTGAGGTTGTTGTTGGTGACACTGTTGAGAATCGTCGTCCTTGACAGCTGGCATGAATCTAAACAGTGCCCTAATACGAGAAAGAGCGGTTTTAGAAAAGCGGTACAAGGAAGAGTACGAGGAAGGTTTCAGTGCCCACAAGGAAGAGCGATACAAGGAAGGTTCCAGTGCGCCAGTACGAGAGAGAGCGGTACAAATAGTTTCAGAAGAGCAGTTCAGAAGAGTGGTACAAGGATAGTTTCACAAGGGATTTAGTTACACCTTTTGCCAAAGCTGAGCAGATTGAAGCTCTGATGAAGAAGGGATGGAAGCTCAACTTCACTCAGGATCCTTGAAGTTGAGAATCTCAAGGCAGAGAGCTCAAGGCAGAGATGAAAATACTCTCTACTCCCATTAACACTGCAAACAATCCGTGTAACCAATTCAAATTCATTCATGAGTATAAGAAACACCCAATTGTTATTTAAACAGAAATTGGTGAAGATTGGATAATTGATTCTTGAACATGGAGGACCAGCAGTTATGACGTCTGCTAAATCTCTTCCCCGTGGTTCAATCTCGCGATTACTGTGTAATCATCTGATCCTTCAAACTTTTCTTATTTTACGTTAATTTCAATTCAAGCATCGATGGAGTTTGTGCATTATGTTACATCCTTGAATTGAAGATCTCTGCAACCCCATGAGAAATGGCAGAAAAATTTTATGCAAGCTTTTGAGGCGATTGAAGCCCTAGAATTTAGGAAGCTATTTTGGGTTCTCACTGGTTGATCGGGCAAGGCAGTTGAACTCCTGACAACCTAGTCGCACATTCTCTCTAAAACCCAATTTCATATACAAATGCTTTTAGAGACCATTTCCCTTCCTTTTCCTCTCTGAATATCGTCAAGTTTTTTCGGTTCATAGTCTCCTATCCATCCTCACTCCCACGAATTAAATCCTTATTTTTCCTCTACATCTCCTTATCCTACATACAACCAGTCACTTGTTGGGACCTCAATGCCTAGAATTTCACCTTAGAGTATGTCGAGATCATCTGGTATCTCTTCTCCGACTGATTGACCAGAGGGCGGGAAAATAGAGTCAGCATTGCTAAGGACCAAAACCAGGCTGGTTGTTATCCCAAATCTATAGGGCTGGCATAAAAATCCGTATAGGGACAGTTTAATTTAAATAACGGATGTCGCTCCTGGGCTAAACCCCATGGAGAAAGGACATAATCACAACGCAAAGTTGTATCTGGTTTTAGCCTCGCAACCACGAGATAAACCTTGACAGATGGTACTCATACACGTTAAAGTATGTCCACGTTATGGCTGTGCAATAGTCATTGGTATTTGTTTTTGTGCTGGATAAGCCATGCGCCAAGTAAATTGCACATTTTCACTAGTAAGAGAAGGCCACAAGAGCTTTAAAATAACACCCAGATATATTGTGTATGTTACAACCTCGAAAGGTCGTGTCGTAGCATGTGGAACATAGTGGCTACAATGGAGGAATTGAGAGCATATTTAAACATGCTGAGATTTGGGTGTCTTTCTGGCCATCGGCTTTTTCTAATTGTCATTCTCTTTGAAACATGATTTTGGAAATCAAATTTATTCAATTTTTTTTAAAACAGGAAGCACTTCAGTTATATTAGTTTTATTATGCAGTGTAAAACTCAATAAATGTCATTGATCTTGCTCTTTCGCTAATTATCCCCCAACTATTCTGGTATAGACTTAGAGCCATGGGTTGTAGCAACATCTGTAGTGCAACCTAAAAACCTGTCGATTTGTATTTTTGTTAGGGACCTTTTAGAGCCTTCTCAATTAGGAGTGTCTGTCCTAACAACCATGACTAATGTTTCACCTACAGGGCTGCAGAGTATGTGGTGTTCAGGCCTCATCTGGAGTCTCCATAATATCAGGTCTACGGTGTTAAAAACGTTGGTCTGATTCCTTTGCACGCTGGATTTTTTCCTTGTGACTGAATTTTTCAGCCATGCGTTTTTCCGTGGCTTCGGTTCCTGTACCAGACAGACAAGTATCTCAGGTAGGTCTTTGAAATAACCAAATTGAGCGATGTTGTGGACATTAGCAGCGAGAGTTTTGGGGTGACGCCAATGAATCCAAGAAGCTGCCACATAAAATCCCTCCCACTCTGATTTGCCCGTTCCTCGTACGCCTCTCAGTTCACAAACAAGATTTAAAGCTGTTAGTGGATCTTCATTCCATGCGGCTTCCAGAAGTTCAGGGACTTTGTGGGAGGGATTATTGGGCACAACATGGAAAAAGAAATCCACCAATGGATTGCTAGATGTTGAGAATGTGGGAGAGCAATTCTCAGTCAATATGAGATTGCTAGATGTTGAGAATGTGGGAGAGAAATTCTCAGTCAGTGTCATATTGGCCTTTCCTGCCCACTGTAATTCAAAGTAGCATTTCAAAGTTGGAATAGCCGCTTCCAAGATATTGAGGATGTTTCAAAGTAGCGGGTGTGCTCTAATTGCATTTCATTCTCAACTGTCCTAGATATTGATTTTGGGTCATCTAATTCGGATCCACAATCAGCCACCACAAAATTTGGATAATTGCAGAGCTCTGGGACCCAAGGAGAAGCGCATCCATGGAAGTTATAGAAGAAGTTGAAGACGAAGCTGTGAGTTGTTTAAAAGAAATAACTGTGTGGCCAAGAAATATTTGGCATCAAACTCCACGAGATATGTTCTTGAGATTTGTTTGGGTTAAATTTCTGTTTTTTTGTTCACTCCACTCAACTCTTATTTTTGTTCACTCCACTCAACTCTTATTTGGGAGTAGTCTTTAGTGTGATATTTTGGAGTTTTCCGTGTTGGTATTTGGTGAAAAAAATTGACGTAAAATCTTGATTTATGTTATTTAAACTAGTTTTTTTTAACTGTAAATATAGATTCAACAACCTAAAAAGTTCCGAACACTTAAAATTGTGCAAATTATCTATCAAATTTCTATTTTCAATAAATTGTTGCCCAATTTTTAAAAAATTACACCTAAAAAAATCATTTGAAAACCCTTCAAAAAAATCACAACAAACATTTTGGATGTGATGCCTCCACCATCCCTATTTCTCTCTCCACTCCATTCACTTGGCTCACAATTCCATTCTCCAAATTAATGTCATCCTTTATTATATTGTAAGGCGTGTTTATTTTATAATAGAATTACATTAAAATAATATCATCTTATTGAAAGAATTACTTTCCAAACATGTAACTAAACTTTGATTTAATTTCAAGTTATTTTTTCATCGTTTGCACAATATAATGTCTTGTGAATGATTGTCTCACAAATTTTAATTAGTGATTTCTAGATAGAGTTGCAATATTCATACCCCTAAAACTCCAAGAGCTCTTCTATCTTCTAACGTCCAAGTTCCAAACAGTCAAACCAAAATAAACCCCTCAGTTAGTGCCAGTTCCAACCTAGGAATATTCGATTATATTCAACCCAAGTTCCCCACCAGAACTCCATGGAAAAGAGCCATAAACATGGCCAACAAATACTTAGAGCTACCAGACTCACATAAGCAATATTTATCTTTTTTGGTATGGTTAAATGAATAACTACACCATCAACCGATCCAGAGTTCATTCCTCAGGACTCAGACTCTCATCCATCTTTAGGACAAGCTGCTCTAAATCAAAATAAATTTTTTGCTCATAATGAAGAATAAAATCAATTGTCAACCATTCAAATCGAAAACATCATCCACAAGGGTCCTTTTAACAACAAAATTCTTTAAGCAAATTCTTATGGGTTTTCTAATTCTATTAATAATGTTCAGCCGCAAGGTTTGGAGCAACTAAATATTAATTCTCAAAAAAATGTGGTTTGCCAAATACATGACTTTCCTAGAATAATTTCAATTAATGGTGAATATGAAATTTGCATTAGGGAAAATAAAGAATAATCCACAGGCAGAGAAATTTTCATATTTGTACGCTAAAACCACCATTTTTCTCTTTATCCCTATCTTTGTAACACCCTCCTCCCACATATACCCAAGTAATCGGCCAACCGAGCTAAACAAGTGATGAAGATTTATTATGATATGATTTAACCTCCCAAGTCACAAGTTTAACCGACACCACATAACAACAAAGACCCTCTGCACATGCTACAAGATAGCCAAGAGCCATGAAAACCTTCCAAAAGGCTAGCCCCTGCATGAAATTGACCTTTCAAGCATCAACCCCACATTATCTCCCTTGACATGGGAAAGAGTGTGCCTGGGACCCTCCAATTGCCTGCACAACATGTCATGCATACGACTAGGGTCTTTTCCCGGTAGTTCTGAGCCTGTGACCCTGATTTTTGTGCCACTTTTTCAGGGCCAGGTCCCAGGTCACTGCTCAGAACACCATGACACTTTCAGAAATAACGACGTAAATTAAAACACTTGAACAAGGACTTGATTGGACCCCTACTAGCCATGACTAACATTTCGTCAAACATGTCACAAATATATAATTTGCATGTTTAAATAACATATTTGAGCATAGGGGTATCATACTTATCTGATAATCGCTAAGAAGCATTGTTGCATCATCTCATTAACTACATTATGATCTATTTGGTCATAGATACATTGTTCATTCATTTTACAAATCAAAACATGATGAGAGACACACATCATCACTATCATAAAACACATTCATAACCAACATGTAAACAAAATAAATGACAAGCATAAAACAACCATATAGACCACATAATAACAAGCTTATTTACCCATTAATACAAGAGGAAAAGAGCTCTTATTGCCATAAGCAAAATGAAACCAAGTCTAAGACTTCCACATTCCACCCGACCATAGACATGGCTGAACCAAATCTCTCTTCATCCAGTCACCCCCGTGCCATATTCCAAGAATGAATGGGGGATCTCATAAAAATAATCATTCAAAACCAAACTAGGTCTCCAAAGATAAAACCACCTCATCCCTCAACCAGTGATTCCACCTCATGGTCGGACATTACAATCATCACCAGATCGGTCTCCACCCAAGATGTCCAGGGCTCCAAAGTGTTTGTTCGAACCAAAGCTTCTAGGACTAGTAACTCAAACAATAGCGATCGCCAGGATTCCCAAGAATTTTTCCAACTAAGGTTTCCAGGAAATAATAACTCAACCGAAAACCAAAAGCACATGATAACCAACCAGAAAAACAAGCAATGAAATGAACCCACAATACTATGGTTATCCAGGAAATGGAAAGGCTAGTTAAATCCACTGTCAATCTAGGAAATCCTCCATGCCAATGACAGATCATGACCAAGAAACTACATGCATATGCCATGCATTCCAAAACTAGTGAGGAAAACATACATGTAACTCGATACCTGCAAACAAAATCCGTTGTAGCTATTGATCCTGCTATCCTCCTGCACTTTCTTGCCCTTCCTTTGCCTTCTTACTCCAAACCTCCAAGTATGCCACACTCTCTAAAAGTTCTCCAAGAAAACTCTAAGTATCTAAGACTATGAGAGAGAGAGAGAGAATAGCGAGAGCTCAAAAATTGCACTAACCAAAAGCCATAAAATGATCCTTATAAACCTTTTTTATTAACGATCCCACTATTTTCTTCATTTTCCATTATTTTCCTTCATTTTCCTCCTCACATGCAACTTGTGACCTTTCGCCTCCCTTTTCTCCTATTTTCCATTATTTTCATAAATAAATGCCACTTTTCATTTCTAAAGACTTAGCCATTTCCTTTGCCAATTTCCATAGCCATAATAAACCAAATGAACACCCACACTAGGATGTTTTGCCTAACATGGAGCTTGGAATACATGTCCCATGAATTTGGTTATTATTTTTCCTTTATTAACTTTTATTACATGGAATTTTCACCAAGGTTGTTACAATATTTTCGATGATATTAATTAATTTGAAAAACATTGAGCAATCCCTTACCAAAATACGATTTCCAAAAATAGGGGAGCTACCATAAATTATTAAATGATGAATTATTGGTTAGTTTTGATCAAGATACTAAATCATTTAATAATCACATCTTCAATAGCTATGAGAATTCTCATGCTTCTAAATCTTATCGTTCTTTTAGTTTTCATTTACTTCTTAGAAAGGAAAAGAGTGATATTAAAAATCATGAAATCATTTATGATGGTGTTATTGAGATTGAGAAGCACGACAAAGGAGACTGATTGTATGAAACTCATTACTCAATCGATGAAATCAATACTGAAACCCATGTGTGTAAGGATCATTCAGAAATATATCCAGCTTACCCTATTGTAAGCTTTGGAGAGGTCGATTTTAATGATTTCCCTTTTTCAATCTCGAACCTTCATGTTGTGCATTCCTTCTTATGCTACTCCAATTGCTTCATGAATCTGTTAACCATGAAAAAACCCAAATTCTTTGTATGAGATATGAGTGGAGAGAATCAATTCAATTCTGTTGGAAATAATTTTGGTGATGAATTTGTAGACAACATTGCACATTGAAATCATCCTGAAGTCTTCAAAGGAATTGAGCGAGTCCTTCCTAGGGATCAGAGCTATAGAAGTCAAATTGAAAGTTGGGAGTATCATCTTGTTCCTTTTGTACTCCTCCACCACTACCAACAAATCTTTTCCCATAATTGCATAGAGGCCTTCGAATAATTCCACTCCCCACCCATCCGGCCCCAAACTCTTGTCCTTCTGAAACTTATGAATAACGCTTTTGAACTCTTCTTCTGAAATTTGTGCCATTAGATATTCGTAGTTGTCCTCCTCCACAAATATAGGAAATAAGAGTGTCGTTTGTACCACTTCAGCCAATGAGGATTCTCTTGGATCTTTGAAGAGCGACTCAAAATGAGAACAACCCATGGATTTCATTCCCCTAAAATCTGATACTCTGAAGAAATATATGTTGTATTGCTTATGAAATATATTTTGTGGAATCCTGGCCAAAGTTATAAAACAAATATGTGTAAATATTGACGTGGAATATAAATGTGTTTTGTCATTATTTGAGAACGCTCTATTTTCACAGTTCTTTCTACAAGCCGCACCTTCACACTCCACATAATGAAATCTAAACTCTGAGATATGCACACTTTGAAATCATTATAATAGTTGCCCTGAACTGATCAAGATATAGAGAAATTGGCCACATGTCAACTGAAATTCACATTAAGGAGTTGGATTAAATGGAGGCGAGGAAAACACCCAACATTATTATATATCAAGAAAGTGCATACTTGGAACTTTAAGTCCCACAAAATTAATATATCAATTTCACTCCAAGTTGTGGGGGAAGCTTTCATTGTGCGGAGGTGTGGGAGTGCGGAGATGCAGAAGAAGAATAATGAAAGATTCCTTTTCACCCTCATATAATTTTATGTATTTATAGTTTTGTTCTCTTTGGTGTTTGTGTATTCACAATTTTTTCTTCTCTATTGTTTTGTAGCATATGACTAATAATCTATTTGTGTTGAACTCATGCATAATCTTAGCTTGTAACCATTAGACAATGTGTCCTGAATCCTGATAATTTCATTTTGATTACCTGAGAATCTTTCCAACCCTTGACATCTTTCAGAGCAGGTGTTAATTTATTAATGATAAGGAAAATAATAAGAACACCCAAAACTAATGAAGCTCTTGTTGCTTACCCAACACATGATATACTAGTTAACCACAAAGTAGAACACAATGGAATAACAAAGACAATATGCCATTGTGGTATAAAGCATAAATTAACTATTGATAATTTAGAGCATCTCATCTCATTCTTGTACATTTGTTTTATTGTAAAAGGAGGTTGCCCCTGCAAAAAGGCTTACCTTTCATTCTTATATATATTTCTCAAGGCACATAATCTTCTTATTTTTCTATTTAATATCTATTTCGATGTTTATTGCCTAATAATAAAATATTACTTTAAAACATATGGAACTTAGGTGGTCAAAATTCATTTGGTAAATCTATTATATATTTAATCTTAATATATTTTTTCCTTAATTATTTATTTGCTAGAAAGATAAAATAGAAAATGAATATATTTGATATTTTAAAAATGTATTCATATTAAACATGTCAATTAAGATTATCTTAGGTGGTTGGGTAAAATGGTTGTTATCTTTCCCACTTAAATTTAATTCCACGTAAATAATATGATGATAAGAAATATTAAGTTTTTTAACTAAATAATTAACTTGATTAATTAAATATATAATTTAAAAAAAATTGAATGACACAATTTTATTACAAAACAATTATGAAATAACTCATTTTTTAATAAATAAATCTAAACATATACATTTTGATAATACACTCTCCCATAAACTTATAATTTATGGTCTTCAAACAAAGTCCAAACTTAAATATCCATATTTAAAAATGTAAACACATCACATTTTAATAATACAGTCTGCCATAAGCTTTATTTATGGTCTCGGAACAAAGTCCAAAGTTAAATATCCATATAACCAATAAATCAAATCCGTAATACTAGGTTGATTATGGAATTCTAGCTGTGCTTATGATGGGAAAAGGTAGGGCTACTCTAATAATATTAAAGATGAGTAGGACGTGATAGAATTGGATGGGGAGGTAAGTTAAGTTTTGACTATGGAGGAAATTTTGGAAGAGGCAGTGGGATTGGTTTTATTTTATGTGGGGAGGGAAGAAGCGTTTTGGAGGGAATTTTGGAAGAGGTGGTAAGTTTGGTTTTATGTTTGGTTTAGGAGGGCATAAGGGTTCAAGAGGAAATTTTGGAAAAGGTGAGAAGATAGATTTTTTCTTTATATTTTGTATGAAAAAATGGTTTGGGAGGAAATTTAGGTAGAGGTGGGGGATGGGCTTTGCTTTATGTTGTGGAGGAAGAGAAGGTTTAGGAGGGAATTTATGAAGAGGTGGTGGGATTGGTTTTGTTTTAAGTTTTGGGAGGGAATGAGGATTTAGGAGGGAATTTGGGAAAAGTTGGTGAGAATGGTTTTGTTTTAGGCTTAGGAGGAAATGAATGTTGAGGGGGGAATTTGGGAATAGGTGGAAAAATTGGTTTTGTTTTAGGCTTAGGAGGAAACCAAGGCGTAGGAGGAAACCAGGGCTTTGGAGAGAATTTGGGATAAGGGGCTGGGATAGGATTTGTTTTAGGCTTTGGAGGGGACTCTGGAAAAGTGGGAGGGATTGGTTTTGTCAAGGGTGTAGGAGGAAAGGATGGCTTAGGAGGGGACTTCGGAAAAGTGGGTGGGATTGGTTTTATCAAGGGTGTAGGAGGGTAGGATGGCTTGGGAGGGGACTTTGGAAAAGGGGGAGGGATTGGTTTTATCGAGGGTGGAGGATGGAAGGATGGCTTCAGAGGGGACTTTGGAAAAGGGGGAGGGATTGGTTTTATCGAGGGTGTAGGAGGGAAGGATGGCTTGGGAGGAGACTTCACAAGAGGCGGAGGTAATATTTTTGGAGGGAATTTTGGAAGAGGAGGGAATGTTTTTGGAGGGAATTTTGGAAGAGGAGGGAATGTCTTTGGTGGGAATTTTGGAAGTGTGAACTTAGGAAGTGGATAAGTTTTTGGATTGGGATGGGATTTTGGGAAGTGGAAGAGTGGCCATAAAAATGCTTTAGGGCACAAGGAGGAGGACAAGCTTAAATTTCCATTGGTGGTAAAGATGTGCTTATCACCTTCCTTCGACATGAAAATCAAATTGCTCGATGTTGATGTGGAACATAAGTGATATTGATGGCCACCTTTATCTTTTACCAAGAGCTTTGCATAACAATTATGTGTCAATTCCCCTTTGTCATTAAGAAGACGAGGAGAAATCTCCACTTTAAATACCCCGTTCTCATCGAGGTTTCTAAAATCAATATTTGACTAGTAGTCGAAATTACTATCTTCCTCCTTTTTTTTGCACTTCACTTGCACCAACACTACATCTGCTTTACACAAAACAAAAACATCTACATTTTCAATTTTCACAAAACAAAAACATCTTATTTTCAATTTCCATGCTTAATGTGAAATATTTATATTTCACCCATTCCTATGTAATTAATTGGTGGCACTTTGAGAGCTGTACGAATGACCAACTGACATGACCAACTCAAATATATAATAGCCCAAATGCCAAGATAGTAATGCATGGAAACAGATCTAAATGCGTTCACAACACATTTAAAGTGCGATCTTAATTTGGCATTATGATTATCTACCACATCAAAATACCTAGTTTGAAATACAAAATTAAAATTATGGAAACATGGGCATCTGACCTGATAGGGCCGCAATGGTTCCTATATGCTCCTGGGTTCATTCGTCGCATGTTACAGTTCCTACCACATACGCATGTCCTGCTTTTGTTGAAGCGGATCCATATCCATTCACAGCCAGGGCCAGACAGAGAACTGAACACATTAACTTGACTTAATTTTCATTTACAAAGAATGGTTTTTATACAGAGTGAGGAAGCTTCCGAATTCTGGAATGTCCGTGGAGATAGCTTCCTCAAGAAGCTAAGAACTCTCGAGAAACAAGCTTATCTCCTTGAAACATCTAGATGCATTAATTGTTGTCAGCGGGGTAGGTTGAAATTACTGCTTATCCAACACTCCCCCTTAATTTCAACCATATACATACACACACAAAATACACTATACATATATACACTCCTGATTAACATGCCTGCTGGTCTAAGTCTCAGCTAAGCTTACAACAGTACATGACAACAAGAATTTCATTTTTTTCTTCGTTCTAAATGGTCCATACTTATTTATTTTCAAACGCAATTTCATCTTCTTCATCTTCACCTTTTTCGGCATAAGGTAGTGGTGAAGTTTCTCATTTCTTGATTGCCGAATAACAGTCTTTGCATTTGACATTGCTGCAGGTTCTTGGAACTTGTCCTTTGCAAATTCATCTTTAACAACAACAATAGCGTCCTTTGCAAATTCATCTTTAACAACAACAATAGCTGTTGGAAGTACCACCTCTTCTTCAAAGAGGCTATTAACTTTCTTTAGTTTATCAACTATTGAGTCTTTCACAACTTCATCAGCTTTTGAATCCTCCACAATTTTGTTCTCTACAATATCTACATCATTCTATAGATTTTCATCTTTCATATTTGGTTGATTAATGTTTTCAACCTCTTTAATTAACTCTGTTTTCAAGTCATCCTTCATTTGATTTGTATATGGAGATAGGCATATCCTCTCATCAAACAACAACTCATCAATGAGTTGTTTTTCATGCATCAAACTAAACCACTCTTCATGAGATACATGATTCTCATCATATTTGATTTCACAAGTTTTTGCATCACATGAAATTTCCAAGTTATCACATGCTAGTTTCTTGTTCCCATTTATGATGCTTTCAACACAATCACTATTTTTAACAACAATTTCATCAATTTTATCTTTTTGAATCCACTTTATGTTATACTTCGTTTCAAGAATATGCCAAAACATTTTTGGATCAAATACTTCACCAAATTCATTTAAAATGCATGACAAGATGTTTTCATCTAGAGCGGATATAATGAGAAACAAGGCTATTGCACGTCTACTCTTATTTTCAGAATTCATATCAGTTTCTTGGAAAAATTTCCATAAATCTACTGAACCTAATAATCCTTCCATTTTAATAGCCCAAAGTTCAAAATTTTTACCTGAGAATGACGGCAGCATTGGCAATAATCTTCTCAGTATTACATCAACTTCTGTAAAATCTTCTGGTTGATCCAGATTCATATCTTCATTGAGCATAAATTCTTCATTAAGCATAAATTCTATGTTTGGAAATATTTTGAATTCCACCTCTATCCTCTCATTGTTTCTCCTTTGTTGTTTTAGTCTTCTTTGCCAACCCATGCTTTCAGTTAGCTCCAAGTCAGCTCCAGCTCCACGTTCTTTCCCAAGCCAGAGTCAGCTCCATGGAAGTACCAGCAATTTCTTCAAATTAGAAGCAATTAAAATATGCACAAATTGCTTCACACAATTCTACAACAGTTCATATGCAAATAAAAACTGCAACTACAAAACAATTTTTCACCGACACACAATCGAACTGTTCTGCAACACTCTTCTGCGACACGCCTTAACACTGAGATATGACACACCAATATTCACAACACCAAGTTCTCAACTTTAGCTCAAGTAACTGAGTTAACACAACTCTATTTTTCATATACGGAGGAGGCAGCTCTACCCGTGAGCAAAGTTTAAGAACACAATCTGTTCAGACGAATTTTTCAAATCCCCTCTCTAAGCTAGCACAGTCCTCCAAATAACGCACAGGAAAGGCACCACTTGAAGCAACAGAAATTTTCAAAAACTTAAAAAAATCGACAGAAAACAAATTAAACATAACGCTCAAACCAGCACATGTTCCAACAGCATTATTGAAGTAATTACTCAATCTCCAAGGGTTAGAATGTTCTGCCATATTACTTTTAACAAACAGCCACAATTTCTACCCCGTTACTACTGCAAAAGACTATCAACAGAAAGAAGATTAAATAATCCCTCCTATAATATCTATATAGCTGGTATGAAGATAATTCATGAGCTAAACTATGTATACATCTCAGCTTCAATCCCTAGCAATAGAAATTTACAGAACAGTCAAAATGGCGTCATTGATTCTCTGAAGGATGAGAGGCCCAGTTTTACAAAACATTATCTGACGATTCATAGCCCAAGCCGAAGCCAGAAGGAGATTAATGCCAGCAGTCTGCTTTGTAAACATATGAGCTTGTATACCATGCCTTTAATTCAATTCATACGCTCGGCATTGGCAACAGTCCCGCCTGAAAGGACAACCTCCTCTAGTTCACGAACTGTTTGAACTAACTTCTGCAACCTTTTGCCAAACGACTCTCCCTCCTGGTCGACACACTCCAGGACATATTCCTTCAACTCGAATATGCAGCTACTCCACACTGCACTTCTTCACACAACGTGGCTACTCTGCCACCACTGCCTCCACGGCCACCAGCTTGCTCTTCACACAAGGCGGCTACTCTGCCACCATGGCCTCCATGATATCATAGATGATATTGCCCAAGCTCCCACACACAGGGGGCAACAACTCTCCATGCTCAGCAAATCGGCTCTCCACAAAACGCTTCTCCTTGTCAGCACACCGCTCAAGTGCCACCTCTTTTCACACAACAGAGTCCTTAAGCCGAACAGCCACACTACTCCACAAAGCACTGCTAACAAACTCTTTTCGACTTCACTAAGTTGTCTCACAACTCCTCACCGAGCACTCACAAATCTCACAGAGCACACAGCTCTCTCACAACACAAACAACTGCAGGAACTCACCCCTGCAAACACTTCACCAAGCCAGAACCATCGGCTCTGATACAAAGACAGAGAACCGAACACATTAACTTGACTTAATTTTCATTTACACAGAATGGTTTTTATACAGTGTGAGGAATCTTCCGGATTCTGGAATGTTCGTGGAGATAGCTTCCTCAACAAGCTAAGAACTCTTGAGAAACAAGCTTATCTCCTAGAAACATCTAGATGCATTAATTGTTGTCAGCAGGGTAGGTTGAAATTACTGCTTATCCAACAGGGCCACCAGCAGCACCTGGTTCAGAACTACAAATGTGGTTACGACCACAATAACACTCCTCCTTAAAGGAGACCGCATGACTCACTGACTAAGCTGAGTTGATGCTTGTGTCAGTGGATATCGTTGAGAATGGGAAGGAGAGGATCCGATATTTAAGGAGGAAATAATTGTTGCAGGCATTAATTGTTTTCATTCCAGTGTGGATGAAAACGATTGTTGCAGAGATTTCACATGCAAGCGGCAGGAGTGAGTTAATGAGTTTCAAAACGTAGGGTCACTTCTTCACTAGTATTGATATTTTGGTTGTAGTCTAAACAAATCTACAGTGTGAAAAAAAATCTGAAAATTTGAGTTACAGTAAATTTACTTTAAAATTAATTTATTTTTACCATTAAAAAATCTAATTCAAACATTCCAATTATCTAATTTTTTGAAAAATTATTTTACCAAATTCCAACTAAAAAATAACTAGTCTTGTCTTGATAGACAACTCCTTCACTTTGTAGTATTAGCGTTCAATTGTGCACATTCAAAACTCCTTTCACTCTTATTACTCCACTATACGCGTATCTGGGAAATTCACCATTAAAGGTACAGAGTGGAATGTGTAAGGCGACTGTATATCTTAAACACCGCAGAATAGTGGGTACGTAGTCGGAGAAAACATCCCATCACTCATTCATTGATACAACTATCCACCCCACCTATTCTGGTGATGGCATTCATTTATCACCATGGCAACTCCATGTGAATCCCATATCTACGATTTATTACGCTCAAAATTTTATTAAAAGATCTCATGACTATCCGTTATGCAAGCTCCATCAAAAACCTGTACAATAAGAAAAAAAAAAAAAAGAGGAGCAAAGTACAATAAGTTCACTAAATTTTAGTTGCCCACAAAGTACAGTTACAATTTAGGAAATTCAGGAACTGTTGGAAGAAGTAGTTCAGTACAAAGTACAATTTTTTTTTTTTTTTAATTGATAATTATTTGATGCAATAAGTTCGAGGGTTGATATTTTAATCAACTAGACTCTAGATTCTTCTAGTTATACTCGGAAAACTTTAACCATTTAATTTTTCAAGGAGAGCAGTAAATAGAGATCACACTTAAAATTTAGGAAACTTTTTGGTTGGGTACTATATTACTGATTTTACAATCAATGTAACAATAGTGATAGCAAAAGCAAGAAAGTTGTTGAACCACTACCTAAATAACTATTTGAAATTCCATGAACAATTGTTGAGATGTCTATTTGATTGGACTGGTATTTTTTTTGGTCTCCAAAATAGAGAGGAGGCAGAAGGAGTAGCATGATGAAAGGCAGAGCACCCCATTTTCCATTGATGTCAAAGGGGGAGAGAGTACCGAAAAGGGAAAGAATGACAAGAGTATTTCCGACAATAACAAAAGGGTAGATTGTTGCGATGTCATTGTTGTCATTGATGGCCTAAGCATGAGGAAACAAATATTTACATATAAGAAGCTTGGGTGGCTTATTGGAATTACCCAATGAATCCTAAAGAATTCAAATATGACCATGGTTGTAATGTGAACATTATGAATGATGGAGATGAGAGTTAAGTGAGTTTAAAAATGGCTTATTTTCATAATGCAATATGTTTGGTAATGTAAGTCCGGGTGGGAATATTCATGGAGAACTGAACTATTGTGTATAAAGCTTACAACGAGCGTATATTAGCATGGACATATCAAATATGTATGTGAATCTTACAACTAGTATGAAAGTAATATTTTCCCCGAGTATATTCAAGACCCATATTGAAGTATATCTACAACGAACTACTATGTATTTTCTAACATTATCAGAAAGTAAATAATCTGTCTCAATCCCCTGCAAGAAGCAAGATTTCTTCAGCCCTTTCACCCAGCAAACGTGTTTATTCATAAATAATCGATCACTATAAATAAAAATTTGTCCTCTCCATTTATGAGAACAAATCAATTCGGTCGAGCAAGGATAGCATAATTCAAATATGAAGAAAAGGTGATTCACACCTTGTGAACTAAGGAGCAAGAAGATAAAATGAGAAATAAAGGTTTTTCTTATGAGTACTTGTTAACATTTTCATGGTTTGCCTAGGATTTGTTTCGGAGAAGAATTTGGTCCTCACTTGGATCTGAGCTTGACCTTTATTTGGAGAATATTTCTTTGACCTTTATGAAGAAGACCATCTATACTTTGTAACTGAAGTTATGGCCTTGTGAAAAGATAAAATACAAACCTGTAAGTAAGAAATTTTGGCCCTATGTGATTAGCCATGAAGCTAAGAAAAACCGGAGACTTCAGACTTGGGGAAGGTTCGTTACAAACCTATATAAATTTGAGCCTAAGTGGATATTTGTGAGCAGTGACATTTGTAGACTTGTAACGAGACAAATTTCGGCCTATTAGAACTCAAATTTGTGTTACATCTTTGGCATTGTAGAAGAAGCAATCTTGGGCTTGGAAAAGATAGAGTTTGACCTTATGGGAGAAGAACTTAGAGTATCTTGTACTAGACTGAGACATGTTGAAAACAAAATTTTATCTTTTGTGAATCAGTGATGTGTCATCCACATGTGAGTTATGTGTCTATCTTACATGTCATCCACATCCAAGTTTTTCCTTTATGGTAATTTATGGATTTTTTCATGATTTTTATGTGGCATCCATGTGTGACATATACCTCATCAATTTACATGTGTTTTATCTTACATGTCCTATCCAATGTGGATATTGTGCATGGAAAATAGATATTGGATATTTGTTTATGGTAAAAAAAAAATCATTTTTCTAGATTTCCAAAGATTTAGTTTTTCAGAATTTTGAATCTGACCAATCCAAATATCTAAAATTTTAACTAAATCACTTGTATGCTAGACATGTGACATTCTATAATTATGATACCTAAACTAAATTGATATGATGGGAGTTGGTTAACACAATGTAATGGTGACTTGGTAGTTAAAATTATATGCTATGTAGATAGGTTACTTGATGTTCCAATGCTTCTTGATTTGAAGTCAAATCTATGTTTAATTAAACATTAATCTTGCAAATCAATGGTTGAGTTCACATACAAATAAGATTGATGTTTTTCAAATATCTAATTAATATATTTTTTAATGGGATGCCGTTACTCATATAATTATCATACATCATATTGTTCTTTTTATTTTAAAAATTGTTGATGCTTTTACACCTAAATAAAGCATTGGGGAATATTGAGCTTTATATTGTGCGTATAACAACATTTGTGCATATATTTCCATTATATTGTACGTATAACAACATTGGTGCATATGTTTCCATTATATTGTGTGTATAACAACATTGGTGCATATATTTCCATTATTGAACTTTATATTGTGCATATAACAACATCGACGGAGCATATGTTTGGATGGTGATGCATGAAATAATGATATTTAGGCATTATTTGGGCACAATTAATGCAAGAGAGGCGCCCCTTTTCTTTTGAGAGTGAACATTTGTGTAAAAATGACTAATTTTGAAATGGAATTTATGGTCATTTTTCATGTAATTATGTCAATAGGAATTTTATTGTGAGGTTGTTGTTGGTGACACTGTTGAGAATCGTCGTCCTTGACAGCCGGCATGAATCTAAATAGTGCCCTAATATGAGAAAGAGCGGTTTTCTAAAAGCGGTACAAGGAAGAGTACGAGGAAGGTTTCAGTGCCCACAAGGATGAGCGATACAAGGAAGGTTTCAGTGCCCCAGTTTGAGAGAGAGCGATACAAACAGTTTCAGAAGAGCAGTTCAGAAGAGTGGTACAAGGACAGTTTCACAAGGGACTTAGTTACACCTTTTGCCAAAGATGAGCAGATTGAAGCTCTGATGAAGAAGGGATGGAAGCTCAACTTCACTCAGGATCCTTGAAGTTGAGAATCTCAAGGCAGAGAGCTCAAGGCAGAGATGAAAATACTCTCAACTCCCATGAACACTGCAAACAATCCGTGTAACCCATTCAAATTCATTCATGAGTATAAGAAACACCCAATTGTTATTTAAACAGAAATTGGCGAAGATTGGATAATTGATTCTTGAACATGGAGGACCAGCAGTTCTGACGTCTGCTAAATCTCTTCCTCGTGGTTCAATCTCGCGATTACTGTGTAATCATCTGATCCTTCAAACTTTTCTTATTTTACGTTAATTTCAATTCAATCATTGATGGAGTTTGTGCATTATGTTACATCCTTGAATTAAAGATCTCTGCAACCCCATGAGAAACGGCAGAAAAATTTTGTACAAGCTTTTGAGGCGATTGAAGCCTTAGAATTTAGGAAGCTATTTTGGGTTCTCACTGGTTGATCAGGCAAGGCGGTTGAACTCGTGACAACCTAGTCGCACATTCTCTCTAAAACCCAATTTCATATACAAATGCTTATAGAGACCATTTCCCTTCCTTTTCCTCTCTGAATATCGTCAAGTCTTTTCGGTTCATAGTCTCCTATCCATCCTCACTCCCACGAATTAAATCCTTATTTTTCCTCTACATCTCTTTATCCTACATATAACCAATCACTTGTTGGGACCTCAATGCCTAGAATTTCACCTTAGAGTATGTCGAGATCATCTGGTATCTCTTCTCCGACTGATTGACCAGAGGGCGGGAAAATAGAGTCAGCATTGCTAAGGACCAAAACCAGGCTGGTTGTTATCCCAAATCTATAGGGCTGGTATAAAAATCCGTAAAGGGACAATTTAATTTAAATAACAGATGTCGCTCCTGGGCTAAACCCCATGGAGAAAGGACATAATCACAACGCAAAGTTGTATCTGGGTTTAGCCTCGCAACCACCAGATAAACCTTGATAGATGGTACTCATACACGTTAAAATATATCCACATTATGGCTGTGCAATAGTCATTGGTATTTGTTTTTGTGTTGGATAAGCCATGCGCTAAGTAAATTTCACATTTTCACTAGTAAGAGAAGGCCACAAGAGCTTTAAAATAACACCAGATATACTTTTCAGGTGTATGTTACAACCTCGAAAGGTTGTGTCAGAAGCATGTGGAACATATATTACAATGGAGGAATTGAGAGCATATTTAAACATGCTGAGATTTGGGTTTCTTTCTGGCCATCGGCTTTTTCTAATTGTCTTTCTCTTTGAAACATGATTTTGGAAATCAAATTTATTCAATTTTTTTGAAAACAGGAAGCACTTCAGTTATATTGGTTTTATTATGCAGTGTAAAACTCAATAAATGTCATTGATCTTGCTCTTTCGCTAATTATCCCCCAACTATTCTGGTATAGACTTAGAGCCATGGGTTGTAGCAACATCTGTAGTGCAACCTAAAAAACTGTCGATTTGTATTTTTGTTAGGGACCTTTTAGAGCCTTCTCAATTAGGAGTGCCTGTCCTAACAACCATGACTAATGTTTCACCTATAGGGCTGCAGAGTATGTGGTGTTCAGGCCTCATCTGGAGTCTCCATAATATCAGGTCTACGGTGTTAAAAACGTTGGTCAGTTTTACATATTAAAACAATATATTGGGATATTACCTCATGTTTTAGGTGTCAATGGTATTTGAAAAGTGGTTTTTTGTCACTCGTTTTGGGTTGATATAGGCCAAACCCATCCATATAAATCATAATACTGGATTTGATATGTAAAATGTTGGATAGTAACACAAATACTTGCCCACAAAAAAGAACAATGTAAGCACAAAAGGAAATTGTTGCAATTGCATTTTCTCTACACTCTATATTTTATTTTTATGGTTAATATGAAAAGGATATGTAAGAACATTTAAATGGAGTGTGTAGTGATATAATAGTTGGAAGATTGAGTGTGTAGTGATATAATAGTTGGAAAAGGGGGGTCAGTTTAATGTAAACAAACATCTCCACGGTTTCCTTCCAAGGCACAACATCCATGATCTCAGTTGGATCTCTAAAACAGCAAGGAGTCCTCCCTTTTGCATTTTTTCAACAGTCTTGTCAGTCCTTTATGCCATTTAAACATACAACATACATTTACTCTATTGGTGGTTATTGGCTCTTCTAAGTAATGAGTCGTTGAGTCCCAAATGATGGAGTGTGTAAACTCTAACCTTCATATGTACATGTACTGCAATGCTATTTTTGATTTGTGCACTGAATAAGGTTCTGATTTGTCCCTTGGTTCATTGTACTACAATGCTATTTTTAATTTGTGCACTGAATACGATTATTATTTGTCCCTTGGTTCATTGGTGAGGTTGTTTGCAAGTCTTGGGTGAATTTGGCAGAATAATTTGGTGGAATAGATACCTTTTAGACAAGACCTAAGCTGAAGGAAGTCTGTATTATTTTTTGCAGCCCTAACCTCAGGGCATGTTTCTTGAACTTCCAACGGACTCCATCTATATAAGTAATGTTATGCAGTGTAACATGGAATACATGTCACAGACTGTGTTCATTTTTTGTCGATTCCCTAATTACATGTGCATAAATTTTTAGTCATAGGGTTGTAGCAGCACAATAGTATTCTTCAGGAAAATATCTACTCATTTATTTTCTCCCCAAGTCTAGTAAAACAAAAAAGAAACACCAGCAACATGAAAAAAGACTTTTGTGCTTGATCACAATGTTCCTTCAACTCCATTGAAGCAATATTTTCATACGGGAAAATTAAAAGAGAATATCTCCCATACAAATCATTGACATCTCAATCTCTAATGAATGCAAGCTTTCATATTATTCTAACCTCCAAGCACAACTCGCAACAACCAACATTGACAATCTTCACTCAAATGTCCTCAAGCTAAAATTTGAGGAAAAATAAAAGTGGCAATAGCTCGATACAACAAAAAGTAGAAATCATACTCTGTTTAAAAAAAATAAAAGCTTCCTTATATGAACTGATATTTTCATTTACCATTAATTTCCCATTTCCCTGTTGTTATAATGAGTATATGCTTCTAAAAAATTCACAACTTGTATATTGATGAGTCTCATAAATTCCTTATTGCATTCAGACAACTTTGTATATTCAGGAATTCTCTTATCCATTCTTTCATTTGCTTCCCCTTTTCTTAATATACAATTAAGGGGAATTAGAAAACAAAATCTCACCCAAACATCATTTCCATATCATAAGTTAGTTCAGAAATTTGATGGTTCAATCAAAATATTTAAATTAGATGTTTAGTTAAATACTAAACACATGTGTAATTAAATACTAATTGCATGTTCAATATTATTTGATTTTAAATGAATATAATGTTTCGTATTATCTTGGTTAATTAGTGTGAGCATAATTTAATTTATGAAATGGTTTATGAAACAAATATTAATATTTATATTTTAGAAGTTTTATTTTTAATAAATTTTCAAAAATTTGGTTTTTCACTCTATGAAGATGGTACTAATAGTAATGTAAAAGATTTTACAAAGTGATGTAAAAAATAGAAATCATTCAACATTTTTTCATATACACTACTATGCAAAAAGTTAAAAAAAATTGAGAGACTAATTACTTTGGATAGATTTTTCACATGATTCAAGAGATTTGTAAATTTGTTGTCAAACCAAGAAAAAATCTAGAGGCATGTAAAGAGATGTTAAAAGGAATTCCTAAAACAACTAGGTAATTAAAGCACATTGAACATCTATCTGTTGGGTGTTATGGAAGTCCAGAATGATCATCAACTCATTTTTGACATATTTCCATTTAGAATCCGAGTTTTAGGTAATTGCATAAGCTATAGGGCAATTCAACATTGGATTTGTCAATTTTCTCCAACCACAACACTTTGTGGATTACATTGTAGGATTGTATAGATTATATTGAATATGTATTGAAAAAATATAAATTTTTGGGGTTTTATCAGTTTTAGATATCGAGTGTTTCAACAAAAAATCTCATTGTAATTTATGTTCTAGGTGGATACATTTGTTTCCTGTTTTTTTTCTTCAAAAATTTCATTAAAGGGATTGTCAAAGTGATAAAAATCTGAAATTTATATACATGTTTTTAAATACATTGATATCACTATTTAGGAATGTTTCTTTACACTTTCACAGCTGGAAATATTAAACGTTTTTAATTAATTATTTGTTTTATTTTATTCACTTTTTTTCTCTCTTTGCATTTCTTATAGGCGAAGCCTTAAAACTTGGTTTCTGATTTCTGGTAACATAAGAAACACCTGTTGTGCAACTTGAATCCTATATTTGTGCACTCTTTTCACGCCCTATTTAGAGCCTCCTCAAGCAAGAACTTCTATGTTAGCATTGGATGCCAAAGTTTCAACTACCTTTGCAGGCCGGTATCTGGTGACTAGGCGATACTTGAATCTCCTTATTGTATCTTAGCTCAACCAACTCTTTGTTGGTTCTAGTTGTGGGGTGTGTGCAGGGGTTAAATAGTATCACTCTAATCGCAGCTCTAAAGATAGTAAGCCTGCATAGCATAACCCTCACTATGGACCCACAGGAAATTACTTTTTGGGCCTGGAGAGTCTAGATTGAAAAATTACTACTAGCCTCCACAGCTCAAAGATCAATTTAGTGATGCACAAATAATCTTAAAATATAGGATGACTAGTATATTTTAAGTATATATCATGTTAATTATTTAACACAAGTCCATATTAGTTATGAGTGTCTACATGTGTGGCATGATATAAGTATAATGATATGTGTGACAATGAGAAGAGAGAGTTAGTTTGGACACTTGGTGTGAAAATCTCGTATGCCAAAAGTGAACCTATATTCCCAAAAATGTTTCTATGCAATATGAATTCAAAAAATTTTCTCTTCCATCAAATTTGATTCAAACTGTATTAAGTAATGTCTGAATCTTAAAGTTGTTACATAATGACCATAGTTTGTTTGTTTTAAAATGTATTTATGATATTTTTATGGTTCTTGTAGGTAATTGAAAAAGTATCATTTGAAATTTTTTTGTTTTCAAATTTATTTAATATATTTTAATGATCTTTGTTATCTATAAACTATAACCTAGTAAAAAAAGTAGTCAAAAAAATAAAAAACACACCTAATCGAGTCAAAAAATAAATAAATAAAAGCACTACATTCATCTAAGCTTCTATTGCCATATCTTTGCACCCTTTTGGTGCAAATGCGAGTTGATAACTTATATATTTATCTGGTCAAACATCATTTTATTTGTAGATTAAGACAAACTATCAAAATGTTGAAATGCTTCATTTAAAATTATTTGAAAATGTTGTGAAAACTAAAGGAAAATCAAGAGGAGTGGCAAGCTGTGATGGTACGCTAGTTTAATCCACAACGCGCAACCGTTGGAAAATCTCCCCTTCAATGGCCTTGTTTATGACCATCAATGGATTGATTTGTCAATTGTTTTCCAAGAAGAGCGTGAGGCGGTTTTAGAGAAATCAACCCCCTCTTCTCCCATTAACACCGGCGTGTTGTTAGAATCTCCAAGTTCCAGAAGATGATCCTTGATTACCATGTAGTGTATTTTCCATGGATTTGAGGAAGCTTGGTCGAATTCCATGTCACTGAACACCACCAGTTGCTTTATCATCTTCTCCGGTTCTAGTCTGCATTTCACTTCCATCTCCAATATCACATCGAGCACCTTTTGGAAATCGGTATTCATTCCCCAATCCATGCTCTCTGTGAATTAATACTTTTCAACCAGGGAATTCCCTGTGACCAAATGCAGTTGAAGACTTTCGTTGAAAGTCATAACATGGCCTTTCAATGGGGTCCTTGCTTATTTCTGAAACCAACAATCCAAGCGCTATGCAGACCTCCATGGGAGTTCCGGACATGCTCCCTGAAACATCACAAACCGACAAGGTGTTAGAAAGCTTTCCTTTTTTCTTCATGTCTTCCACCATTAACTTCCACTACAATTCTGCAACAGCAACAACAGATTCTTCATTCTTGGAATTGACTTGTTCAATAATTTCAGGCGGAAGCAGAGCTCCAGCCGCAATTTTCTTGTTCCCGGCTTTCACCTCCTCCAAATAGTGGGTGAATCTTTGGGACAGCAAGTCCGCGAAAACCTGGGCAATTTGATCATGCAATGCTATGTAATAGGGATCTTCCAAGTAACGTCTTAAAGCTTTACTGGCTGCTTCCAAACGCTTTTCTTTCCTAATCACTCTGGCCTTTTCGATCTTTCCATTCAATACATCCCCTGAAATTCGATCTTCTCTTGGCCTCAGCGTACCCAGATTTTTAGCTTCTCTTGCAGCAGCGCCCTGCCCTGCATAATAACCACCTCCGCTGGGGTTACAAGTACAACACATTCTGATTCCGCGTCTCTGTCTAGATTTGGATTTTGCACCCCCATTTTCCTTTGCACGCTGGATTTTTTCCTTGTGACTGAATTTTTCAGCCTTGCGTTTTTCCGTGGCTTCGGTTCCTGTACCAGACGGACAAGTATCTCAGGTAGGTCTTTGAAATAACCAGATTGAGCGATGTTGTGGACATTGGCAGCGAGAGTTTTGGGGTGACGCCAGTGAATCCAAGAAGCTGCCGCATAAAATCCCTCCCGCTCCGATTTGCCCGTTCCTCGTACGCCTCTCAGTTCCCAAACAAGCTTTAAAGCTGTTAGTGGATCTTCATTCCATGCGGCTTCCAGAAGTTCAGGGACTTTGTGGGAGGGATTATTGGGCACAACATGGAAAAAGAAATCCACCAATGGATTGCTAGATGTTGAGAATGTGGGAGAGAAATTCTCAGTCAGTGTCATATTGGCCTTTCCTGCCCACTGTAATTCAAAGTAGCGTTACAAAGTTGGAATAGCCGCTTCCAAGATATTGAGGATGTTTCAAAGTAGCGGGTGTGCTCTAATTGCATTTCATTCTCAACTGTCCTATATTTTGATTTTGGGTCATCTAATTCGGATCCACAATCAGCCACCACAAAATTTGGATAGTTGCAGAGCTCTGGGAGCTCTGGGACCCAAGGAGAAGCGCATCCATGGAAGTTATAGAAGAAGTTGAAGGTGAAGCTGTGAGTCGTTTAAATAAATAACTGTGTGGCGAAGAAATATTTGGCATCAAACTCCACGAGATATGTTCTTGAGATTTTTTGATTTTTTTTTTTTTTTAAGTTTGGTAGTTTCTTCATTTTTCACTTTTTTTTTTTTTTTTTTTAACTCTATTTTCATCGACATGTTCAGATACATCACTCCGATCGGAGAAGGGAATTGAACCTGTGATGAGTGCTATAACAGCCTGCCTCATCACCGTTTAACCAAGACTTGAGATTTGTTTGGGTTAAATTTTTGTTTTTTTTTGTTCACTCCACTCAACTCTTATTTGGGAGTAGTCTTTAGTGTGATATTTTGGAGTTTTCTGTGCTGGTATTTGGTGAAAACAATTGATGTAAAATCTTGATTTCTGTTATTTAAACTAGTTTTTTTTTACTGTAAATATAGATTCAACTACCTAAAAAGTTCCGAACACTTAAAATTGTGCAAATTATCTATCAAATTTCTATTTTCAATAAATTGTTGCCCAATTTTTAAAAAATTACACCTAAAAAAATCATTTGAAAACCCTTCAAAATAATCACAACAAACATTTTGGATGTGATGCCTCCACCAAAGCCATTGTCACCGCGTCCGAATCCACCATCCCAAACTAAACATAACATTTTGGATGTGATGCCTCCACCATCCCTATTTCTCTCTCCACTCCATTCACTTGGCTCGCAATTCCATTCTCCAAATTAATGTCATCCTTTTATATTGTAAGGCGTGTTTATTTTATAATAGAATTAAATTAAAATAATATCATATTATTAAAAGAATTACTTTCCAAACATCTAACTAAACTTTAATTTGATTTCAAGTTATTTTTTCATCGTTTGCACAATATAATGTTTTGTGAATGATTGTCTCACAAATTTTAATTAGTGATTTCTAGATAGAGTTGCAATATTCATACCCCTAAAACTCCAAGAGCTCTTCTATCTTCTAATGTCCAAGTTCCAAACAGTCAAACCAAAATAAACCCCTCAGTTAGTCCCAGTTCCAACCTAGGAATATTCGATTATATTCAACCCAAGTTCTCCACCAGAACTCCATGGAAAAGAGCCATAAACATGGCCAACAAATACTTAGAGCTACCAGGCTCACATAAGCAATATTTATCTTTTTTGGTATGGTGAAATGAATAACTACACCATCAACCGATCCAGAGTTCATTCCTCAGGACTCAGACTCTCATCCATCTTTAAGACAAGCTGCTCTAAATCAAAATAAATTTGTTGCTCATAATGAAGAATAAAATCAATTGTCAACCATTCAAATCGAAAACATCATCCACAAGGGTCCTTTCAACAACAAAATTCTTTAAGCAAATGCTTATGGGTTTTCTAATTCTATTAATAATGTTCAGCCGCAAGGTTTGGAGCAACTAAATATTAATTCTCAAAAAAATGTGGTCAGCCAAATACATGACTTTCCTAGAATAATTTCAATTAATGGTGAATATGAAATTTGCAAATTAGGGAAAATAAAGAATAATCTACAGGTAGAGAAATTTTCATATTTGTACGCTAAAACCGCCATTTTTCTCTTTATCCCTATCTTTGTAACAACCTACTCCCACATATACCCAAGTAATCGGCCAACCGGGCAAAATAAGTGATGAATATTTATTACACTACTACATTTGGCGGAAATTCCGACACTTGGTTCCGATGCTTTTGACCAAATGTCGGAAATTTCCCCAATTTTTTTCCATCCCGCCCGAAACCGTCGCTATACCAACGTTTATAGAAAGGTGTCGCAATACCGACACTTAGAAAAGTGTCGCGATTGCAACGTTTGGAGGAAGACATCGCACTGGCGACACTATGGCCCAACGTGTCGCTATTGCAACGACTACAAGTGCGACACAATGTCTAAGTGTCGTAATTACGATGTTTGGAGGCCTTCGTTGCAATAGCGACGCCTTTTTCGTCGTCGGTATAACGACACTTATGTGCGCGCTAAATACAAAAACGAAACTTATATGCACGCTACATAAAAATGATTTTATTGTTTCGTATCCATCGCAATAGCTATATTAACGTCTGATATCACGCGCACATCCGCCCTCCGCTCTTGCAGAACAGCATTCGCCCTCAGCTCTTGCAGAACAGAATTTGCCCTCAGCATTCGCCCTCAGCGTTCGCCCTCAGCTCTTGCAGAACAGAATTTTCCCTCAGCATTCGCCCTCAGCGTTCACCCTCAGCGCTTGCAGAACAACATTCACCCTCAGCTCTTGCAAAATGGTAAGTTCTTACTGCAAGCCTTTCCTCCTATAGTAGGGTTGACTCTATTTGGGTTTTTTTGTTCAATTCCATTGGATTGTGTTAGGCTGTAGGGTTCTCTCTAGATGTCAAGAATCAAGATTCCATACCCTCTATTATCTTCATCACCCAATACAAGATTTAAATTTTTCCCAAAGAAACGCTTATTAATTTGGCAGCCATTATTTCTCCCTGCTTTAAAAACCCTACATTTAAATGAAAACAAGCATTGCATTTCAACTACAAAAATCTATTAGTGTTCAAATGTACATGTGTGCTACATTAACGTCTCATATCACGCGCGCATTCACCCTCGCATTCGCCCGCATTCGCCCGAGTTTCGCAGACCAAAGATTCGCCCTCGCCCTCTGCAAATGGTAAGTTCTTACCGTAGGCCCTTCCTCCTATGTAGGGTTGAGCCTACACTCTAACCAAATAGCTCCACTTGAGAAAACTTTTCATAATCTTGGGGCTGGATATACTGCAGAGCAAACAATTGTAGTTATCATTCGTGCTCCAATATATTAATATACTTTTTACATTGAACTCAAGAAAGGGAAACAAGCAAATGCTAGCCATCATACAATGCTTTGACATAAGAGTTTTGAGTGACATACTTGAAAAAAGAACTCATCGACTGATATTTATAATCATTTCAGTTATTCAAGTTAAACACAATGTCAAGAATCAAGATTCAATACCCTCTATTATCTTCATCACCCAATACAAGATTTAAATTTTTCCCAAAGAAACGCTTATTAAATTGGCAGCCATTATTTCTCCCTGCTTTAAAAACCCTACATTTAAATGAAAACAAGCATCGCATTTCAACTACAAAAATATATTAGTGTTCAAGTGTACATGTGTGCATCACTTGTGTAGGGTATTCCTTTTCCACTTTCACATTATCCAAGAATGTGTGCAGTATAGTTAATATCTTTTGTGATTTAGATTATCTTGAAAAAGGAAAGGTAAATTATTTCCCATGGAAAAAGAAGGTTTTCCCTTTTTACTACTGGAAATGGTACGTTCCATTTCTACCCGAAACTCCTATGAAACAGGAACCAAATAAAGGCCATGTCCTCAATGGACATCATTTGGCTTTGAAAATGGCCATTGCACTGTGTTGTTTCTTATATTACAGCACGATAGTTTCTTAGGTCATTTCTTGTTTCTTGAGATGAAAACAACCAAAGAAATCGTGAAGATCCTTTTAAGAAATAAATGACCATTTCTCAATCATATCTCAACTATTTTTTATTTTATTCAGTGGTTGCTTACTTTGAGAGAAATTTGACACTTTTATAAGGAATATAACATAAAAACACAATATGGGAAGGAATTGATGATGTAGATGACCTTTAGTTGTTGTCAATTAAGAATTGATAATACACGATGCATGTTCTGTACTACAAACTAGATTCCTTCCCGGAGTTAGGACACAGAGTATTGAATCAAAGTTGTAGTTTCTAACTTCTTGTATTGGTTCATCAATCTTGAAATTCAGACATTGCATGTCTTCATTGCTTCATGTTTGAATAATTTGCATCATATCGTACAATAGGAAATTAGGAATTATGATTATTATTACTTTATGGATCCGTTAAGTTACTTTTAAGTTTGCATGGTTTAGTGTGAAATTATTCTAGTCCCCAAACACATATAATCAAGGAATTATAACGTGATTTCAAACATTAAATATCAACAAAATCGTTTAAAGGATATTGAAAGGAAAAAAGTGATGGAAGATAGAAAGTGCCTTACTTAAATGCTCTAAGGATTTTTCAATAGTTGCTCCAAAAGCTTCACTTCAAGGCCCTTCAAGATCGTCTCCAACAATGCTATACCATCACCTTCAACAATGTTGCTCCAAAAATGTCCTCAAGGTCTTCACAACAAGTTTACTAGAAGTTTCTCCAACAATATATTCAATAAGGTCTTCATTGTCAACTCGTCTCTTGTTTGGGTGCCTTAATGTGCAATGACATGTTTCCAGGACCGAATTCAATGCAAGGCATATTTGAAACTCTAACTCTGTCTTCCGGTGTCTTATTAGAAATTATTTCAGTTTTCATTTTGTGTTTTCAAGTTAGATATTGTTTTCAAGTTTTTACATTTATAATTTTATTGTAATGTGGCAGACTGATCAGAGCAGTGTAGGAACAACCCCGAGACGGGATGATCGCGGAAAGAGGCCAATGGAAGAACATGTAAAGTGCCAGCATTGCTCTATCTTTAGGTATTTTAGTTATTTACATAATTGAAATAATATTAATTTTGTTCAAATATGCAGACACCTAGCCATGGTACGCCTGATGATTCCCTCTTTGAGGAAGAGCTTTCTTCATCCCTATCTCCAGTGCTCTTGTTGCGAAAAAAGGCACGAAATGCAAGGTCGGAATTTAATACTTTGATAGACGCGCCTCAAACACCCGAAACAGAAGAGAAGATAAAACAACTTATGAGCCAGCTAGAAAGATATCAGGTAATAATAAAAAGTCAAAAGGATATTTTTTTTGTTCTGCATGAGATGAATTGTGATAGTTTGATTTTTAATTTTTACATTGACTAAACTAACAAAAAGTTCTTTTGTATGTAACGTTTTCTGGCACTTGCTGAACCCGGTGTTGGTGGTAGTGGGACACAAGGGCAAGAGATTTCCCAAAAACCCTCTCGTACACCTTCTACTCCTTTAGGTGCCAGCCAAGAAACACACCCTGCCCAAGCAGACACCCAGCCAACCGCTGAACGTGTTGGAAATGATGAGGTTGATATGGCCAACTACATTATTGCGTTTCTTGGAGCTATACATGTCAGATCCACAAGGACCATTAATGGCATGTTGTTGGTGAACGATGAAGGTGTCCCTATAAAGCATGTACAACTCCCAGGTAAATTTTAATATTTTAACTATTTCATGTACTTTATCTAAAACATATTTATCATGATTTTTATTTTTAAATTAATGATAATCTCTTCTTTTTCTTTTGGTTTTATTCTGTGTAGGAAACAATGAGTTCTACAGGATTCTGGAGAGCCATGCGTTGGTAATTTTTGGCCCAACCATACGTACAGGGTGGAATTCCCAGAATTCCAACCTGAAAAAGAACTTCTAGATTATCTAGAAGCCATTTAGGGCCTGATGTAATGAATGGTGGCTCCCCAAGCTAAGCGCAAATATTTGAACATACCAGGGACACCTATAGCTTCCCAGTAATTTAACCCTAGATATGAGCGTCCTCTCGCAGTTTCAGAGAGTGAGTGGAGAGCACTCATCCATGACGGAAAAGAGAAAAGGGCAAAGAAAGAAGCAAAAATGCCAACTGGACCCGCAAGGTAAATTACAACTTTAATTCAATAGCTTTAATTTTCTCTATGTCTAAAATAAAAGTGTGCTACGTCATATCTGACTTTAATCTTTTGATGCTAGGTTGCCTGACACCTCAAAGACAACCAAAGCTAGGATTGGAAAAAAGGGCCATCACAAGCTAGGTCAGGGCGGCTACTTGAAATTGGCCGCAAGAATTGTAATTAAGTAGCTAAACATCTTATAATTAATTGTATCGTCTTCCAACGTTTTTGTAATCCTATCAAATATTATTAAAAATACACAGACATATGTAATGTAGATTGATGACTTCGGAATAGAAACAACAGAGGAAGATAAAAATATCGCTTTCAATTTCGGCTATCAAGCCGTAGTTGAACGCCGCATAAGCTTGGGGCAGGTCCCAAGATCCAGAATGCCTGATAAGGTAAAACATTAACCTTTCAATATGTTTGTTTTCATCCATAAATTTAATGTCTAACAACTTTGTTTAAATCAGGGGAGCAACACTACCGACGACGCAAATAACCCATTTTTAGAGCCAAATGTAGATGATCCTCACGTGCAACCTGATCATTGTAGTAGGGACCAGGCCGACAATGCTACTATCAGTGAGGGCCGTGACGGTAATTAATTTCCACTTATAATTTTTTCTAATTATACCTTGATGGTTGTCCTTATAACGTTTTTTGTTTAAATGACAAAGAATGTTTCCCTTGAGGATCTTACCACCAGAGAGGAAGATAGGGCAACAGTCCCAACGGCGACAACTGGTGCACCAGGTAAATAATCTCATTGCAATTTTTTTTATTAATATTACCGAACCAGTTCAATGATATTTAAAAAATGACAATTAAAATTTAATATTATCTGTTTTTGTAGGCGATGCCCCGTCACTGGATGAGACCAGACATCGTGACTACGCAACTAGGTCAGCGCCGACAACTAGTGCACCAGGTAAATAATCTCATTGCAATTTTTTTTATTAATATTACCGAACTAGTTCAATGATATTTAAAAACTGACAATTAAAATTTAATATTATCTGTTTTTGTAGGCGATGCCCCGTCACTGGATGAGACTAGACATCGTGACTACGCAACTAGGCCAGCGGCGACAACTGGTGCACCAGGTAAATAATCTCATTGCAATTTTTTTTATTAATATTACCGAACTAGTTCAATGATATTTAAAAACTGACAATTAAAATTTAATATTATCTGTTTTTGTAGGCGATGCCCCGTCACCGGAGGAGACCAGATATCGTGACTACATAACTAGGTCAGCGGCGGCAACTGGTGCACCAGGTAAATAATCTTATTGCAATTTTTTTTATTAATATTACCGAACTAGTTCAATGATATTTAAAAACTGACAATTAAAATTTAATATTATCTGTTTTTGTAGGCGATGCCCCGTCACTGGATGAGACCAGACATCGTGACTACGCAACTAGGTCATCGACGACAACTGGTGCACCAGGTAAATAATCTCATTGCAATTTTTTTTATTAATATTACCGAACTAGTTCAATGATATTTAAAAACTGACAATTAAAATTTAATATTATCTGTTTTTGTAGGCGATGCCCCGTCACTGGATGAGACCATACATCGTGACTACGCAACTAGGTCAGCAGTGCGGGTCGAAAGGCACGAAACAGGAGCAGAGCATGATGATATTGATGATGTAATTAGGAGCTTTAAAAATAGGAAGAAGAAAAAGAAAATTCGATAATGTAAAATATTGTATTATTATAAGACAAATGTTACCAATGACCATACTTGGAACGTTTTTTGCGTTATATAAAAAACTCATTTATCATACTATTTTTATGTCAAACATTAATTGCAATGTTTCCTTGCGTACTTTTTGTTGAATTGTTTTTTTATTAGTTATTGAATATTTTTTTGTATGCTCATGAAAGTAAGAAATGAAATATAGATTGGGTATTGGGGAATTGAGAGTGATGTGAGGTGGGGGGGAGGGGCCATAAGAGCTTCCACCTTCACGTGGTTGGCCCTGTTTAGTAGAGAATAATTTATTGGAGCGATTTAATCTTGGAGCAAACCTCCCTCGATCCAGCGTAGCAACAAAAAAGTCACTGTTGACTTAGTTGCTACTCTTTTAGATCGTGGGAGGCTTGTTCCAAGTTCATGCGACTCAAATAAATTGTTCTTGAAATGAAGAGGAGCTTATTCAGGTATGTTTTGACATTTTCAACATATGTTCTAACATTATCATAAGAATGCATCTTAGAGTAAAAAATACTACATCAATTACTTGTATTTATTGTATAGATAATGATGGATTTTAATTGACTTGGTAGTGCAGGTACAAATCCTCTTGCATCATAAGCAATACAACTTGTCAACCGGGGTCATGTCCAAGATATTTTTGCTTGTGCGCTTGACCAGGTTCGTAATGTCACATTTTGTAAGTTCCTTTACAGTTCATAATTCAATATTAAGCTTGTTCATGATTATTATCTAGGTTTTTTGTATGTGTTTTTTCATCTATTTGATTGTAAGCAACTCGACATGTTTCCTGTTGTTCACTATGATTTATCCCATTACCACTCCCAGGATGAATCCGAATTTATTGTTACATAGGTTACTTTATTGTTACTATGATTTCTCCATTTACGATTTCATAGGTTACATCATGTAAAGTTGTCAATCTCAAGTTGGTGATGAGCTTTAGTTCTCCAGATTTGGGGCTTTTCTGATATTTTATCCCTCATGTCATTCCCGCATCACCTCGTTGTTTGAGCATGCCAATTTTCTACCACTTGTACCAATTGGCACATGTCAATCTCTGAGTGGTGCCACATTTCACCTATTTTCAGTGAGAGTTTAGGGTTTCTCTAACATAGCTTCAAAAATCCGATTCAGTGCCTGCTTGAATATGGTCACATAATACTCATGGTTTGGATTGATGAGCATGTTCTGAATGGTTGGTTGATTCATAAGAACCACCCATATAGTCATCTTGAGATATTTCAGAAGTTTTCTCGGGTTTCCTTTTTCACCGTTTCTAGTGGGTGGGATGGTGTGGGGTGATCCATCAATACTGGTGCTCTTGTAGTAGGGAATTTGTTTTTGGGGATATAAAGGAGTATTTGATGTAGATATCCCATTGGATGCATTCATAGATGGGCACGAGAGGTCTAGAATTTAAATTAAAAATATGAAACCTCTAGCATGGCAACCTGAAGGCTGCGAGAGACACTGGTTAAAGATTGTTTTGTGGTGGCATTAATATAGTCGTGATTTCTTTCTATTATCTTAATGCAAATATATAGTCCGGTCTCATTAAAATGAGGATTGTGGTTGTATTTCTCTTTGGTTGTTTCTCTCTTAATGCTCCAGAAGTTGCCAAAAGTTGCAATAGTTGTTTAGTTTGCCTATTACAACTTAAAAGTGGTTTTTAGCAATGGGAGTCATGTTTTTTAAGGTTCATACTAATATGAAGATCTTGTAATTCTATATTCAACATAAGAGAAGATGGCCTCTGCTTTGGGCAGTATGACAACATTGCCACATCTACCTCATTGGGTAACAATGGAAAGGGGAAGAAGTTGGGCGCAATGTTTGATAATTATGGCAGACAATTGTCTTCTCTTTCAGTTTTTTCACCCATTTCCTTTAATCGCTCAAGCAGAAGAGGGACTCTGAGATTACGCGACAGAGAGAATGTAGTTAATACAAGAGCTATGGAAAAGGAGTTGTACTTCAACAAGGATGGCTCAGTGACAAAAAAATTGCAGGTCAGAGAAAAAATTATGTTTAAAGAAAGGTCCCCTGCACGTGAAACTTCACTGCGGTGGATCTTTCCTTGTCCACTTATATTCGATTTTAATGTGTTATTTTAATTTTTCATGGAGGGTTGTTATTTTAGATGTGTGCTCTGGTTTTCTTTTTAACGTTGTATTAGTTCCCCCTCTTAAATGTCTTAGATTTGGTAGGCATAATTTGAAAACTCAAACGTGAAAGGAAACATATTTGCTACCCAGTGGTCTAAAAGGAAAGGGTTATGGCTGAGTCAAATTTTATTGTTATTGACAGTGTAATGAAATGTATCTCAATGCTATGGTTTTGGCCTTTTTATTGGTTGAATTAGAGGACCCATTTGAAAATATTGAGGCCAAGTAGGCTGGTTTTCCTTTTTGCCGATGGTTTGGTGTATCTAATTGAATTAGTTGCCTAAGGTATTTTTGGTTGCAAACTCCTTTTCATTTTTCATACAGTATTGGCCTTGTGGAATACATTTGATTGTGTGGTCTTGTTAGATCTACAACATTTGTAGTTATTTAGTCTTATGGCCGAGGTGCACTTTTATTATGGAAATAGTTGATGCAATATTGTCATTTAATCCTTACTGCAGGGTAGCATGTTGAGAAGTTTCTTGTGAACATTTGGTATTCAAAATGACACTTGATCCTATACAGCATCATGCACTTGACTTCAAAATTCATATTCAAAGTGTGCCAAACAATTCTTACAAAATTTCAAATATTTATGTTGTTCTAAACCATTATCTTTTTCATGTATTGGATGCTGAAAATGTGAAAAATACTTTGGTATGAAACCAACTGGTGAATAATTTCCAGCAAAACAACCACTTCCAAGACATGATTTAGAAGTAGAACATATGTACTTATGAAGCATAGAAAGATATCCTCGATGCATTGTCAATGTTTGGCTAGGGTTATTTTTGGAGAAAATAACTCCTTATTCCTAGAATAGTGATCTTCAATACAAGTAAATGCCAGAGAAGAGAGATCATCGTGTGACGCAACAAAACTGAAATTGGACCCCTAAGGAGAGCTGGTGTGTCTACAATCGCTCTATCAACATTTTCCCTTGGTTTACCCCGTTCTTTTCCTCCAGCCTGAGTCTTAATTGACTTCTTCTTTCTTCGGGTTTATTTATCAAATTCGTAGAATTTGATAAATAAATACTATCCACAATGGTTGGACTTTAATTTATATTCTCGACTTTATATTATCTCCAATCCTTATAACCAATGTTTAACTTTCAACACTTTGTATTTATACTCCACGTTTCTTTTTAAATAAATAACTTGTAATGAACTTTCGGCTCTATATTTCACCACCCAGCCTTACAACAATCACGCTCCAGACTTATGTTAATTATCCGCCAATCATTTAATTAAAAAATTTCATTATACTCCGGCCCCACCTATATATATCAATAACCAATCAAACACTCGTATCGTACCTGGCTATCCTCCGCACACCTTAGTTAACCTCCGGGCAAGTTCAACATGTGACCACCGTCCGATGGCCCTTCTCCAAATCAACGACTCTTGGCAATTTCGCTCGGCTTCCAACGTCGGGCTTTAACGTGCGATGGCGCGGGTTAAACGGTGGTTTTCCGGGGGTCACTTCGCCACGTGTCACTTTCCCTATGGAATCGCTCGCGAATAGGAAATACCGCCTACTCCGCAAAAGCGGTGCGATATGGGCAACCCGCTTTTGTGATTCCGCTCGTGGTTTTGGTACAGGGCTTGACCACAGGTGCAAGTCTGGTTCCGCTATCCTTTTTTTTGTTAACTCATGTCCAATCCTCGGGTCAGGTTCCGAAAGCACAACAATTTTGTCTCTTTATTAAGCGGGATTTTAATATGTGTATTATCAAAGAAAACCAACACAAATTTTATAAGAAAATTGTTCAAAAGTCGAGCCCACCGGACTTCAAACGGCGATAAACCATAATTCAAACCAAATTCGCATTCCAAAATAGCCTGCTGACGTCGGCCAATTTTGTGACGCGAAAACCAAATGAATTCCGCCCTAATCTTTTTCGGGTCCGAAGTTGGCTGGCGTACGGAGGGAGAGTTGTGACGTGAATTTCTTATCAAATTCTCCCTAATCTTTTTCGGGTCATTTTCATTGTTCCCCGCCACCCTTTTGACTTTGTAAATAAAACAAATTGCGTCTGCGTCATTTTCATTGTTCCGTGCGCTAGCCAGTCTTCCATGAAACAAAATTCAAAAACCAACTGTTAACGCTTGCTGACTGTTACCTTGCTGAAGAGAATTGAAGCCGAGTATTTCAGGGTTCTTCTGTCATAACCAGCGCCTGTTTAAACACATTTCATTTCCCGTAAACAGGTATTTATTCGAATTCCCCGCTAAACTCTGTAAAAAATCCTAGTTTTAGTTTTAATTCTGCACTAAGGTCTGAAAAGAAGTTCAGTTTGGTCTTTTTCGTTCCCAGAACTGCAATTATATTCCCAAAACTGGTAATTGTGCCCCTTTTCCACAAAAACCCCAAAATTCCATTTCTGAATCCGCAAGAACCAAAAATGGAAGTTCCTGTAGCTCTGAATGTCGTGCCTATCAATGCCCCTCACAAGGACTTGGATTATTTGCCTTTAGCCGATATGGATTTTCAAATTAAGGACTTGCATCTCAGTGAGAATCCTCTTTGAATATTTTCCGCCGCAGAGACAATTATTTGAATGGTTCGGTTATTCTTGGACTCTTTAACCTAAATCTCATGTACCTTCTCCCCTCGTCCATATTTTTCCCGAGTTAATCCATTATTGCTACGCAAATTATGATCCCAACCAACGATGCTAGCGATCCCCAAGTCAAAATGTCCTTTTCCCAATAACTGTCACACCATAAATGAAATGCTACAATTCCAACCTGGTCAAGCTCTCACTTCCCTGTCCATGGTTGAATTACTTGAGAAATCTACTAAGTTATCCCATGAAGAGTTAAACCGCCTATGCCAAACCTTCATGTTACTAGAGCATCAGCCTAAAACCCCTCCCCCTTATGGTTATACTTTCTTTATTGATGAGGGTAGAGTTATTTTAAACATGATATCTTCCATAATGGGCTTCAATACTAGTGAGTATGTTGATCACTTAACCCTAGTATTGTTATCCATTTTTACCCCTGGACAGCCCCTGCTGTCAAGTACGATTTTGCATCTTATATTGCTGACAAAATCCATGATCAGTTCATGAGATTTGAGAATGAGAGAGTATTTAAGTATTCTTCTGTCATATATCATCTCATGATTTACTTTCAGTCAGAAAATTTCCCTTGAAACAAACTTGATGTCAAATTGAAATCAAAGCCACGATATTTTGTCCGCTAATCACTCATAATTCTTCCGATTCTCCTTATTCCTATAATGAGTTTGTCGACTCTTGTTCATCTTGCAACTACCTTGTTGACAGGAGTCTCTCCTCCTAGAATTAACAATGAAATCAAGAAAATCCTTCAGCTCTCAAAGCATTACAAGATAGGTGATTGGTACCTATATAAAAACTACACAGAGATCAGGATATATGGATGTTAATTATGCCCATTCAAACTGCCCAAGTATGTCCCAATGAGACTCTTTGCATTAGAATATTTCAGGCAGATGAATCATTCAGATATAATTCATTTTTGCAATGCAAAGAAAAAGGCTCAACTCAGGATCAAGAGCCAATTAGGTCCCTTCATTTGTAACTCTAGGGAAGCTCGACAGGAAGCCGAAAGGATTTTAGAAGACCATCTCAGACTACAAAAGAGTTTATACTGGGTGCCTTATGATCCAAACAACTTTATATCTTATAGAAGAATGAAAAATAAATAGTCACCATACATCCATCGAAGAATCCCAGAAATAGAACAATATGCTAATATGGATGAATGGACAGAAGGGACATTGGTTGAAAATGATAGTGAGCAGGTCAATGTTGAAAATGTAATGAAAGATCTTGAAAAGATACTTGACATAGAATATTTTAGACAGGTGCAGGGATCTTCTTCAGCCAGGACTTTACAACAAAATTTGCAGGAGATTAGTACAGTAGCAGTAGAATCTAAAGGAAAAGAAAAGGAGCCTGATATACAAATAATTGAAAAATTCATAATGACAGAGCAACCAGAGACTTCTAAAGAACAAGGTCAAGGACAAATTCCTCCTACTCAGATCAATGAGCCATAAATTTCTATTTTACAAACTCCTCTGAATATAGAAAAGGGCAAAAAGAGAGAGGCTGAAACAACTACTCCTATTGGTGGCTCTTCTGAACAGCAAGATGTTAAAAGGCAGAAATTAACTCCCCTTCCAGAAGATGAATCATTTCAGGAAATCCCTGACAGCCAGGGAAGAGAAGATAGTTAGCAAACAGATACAGGTAGTGGGACATCCACTAATTTTCAAAAACAGGGAATACAGAGGCAACAAAGTGCAGAAATATCTTCTTTCAAACCTCCAGTAAAAACTTCCTGGGACATCAAAAGAACATTCACCAATATAAAGGCCAAGAACGATCCACTTACACTTCAAGTGTACAACCAATATTTGAAGATGGCTCCGAAAAATCAAGAAAGATTGATGTCAGCTTATGACATCCAACAGGGTAAGATGTTAATGAGCCATTTGAAGCCCAAGGTGCGGCAGCCTCAGACAGCTGCAGATTACGTTAGGACTAATTTTGAAGTCTTAGTAAAGGATATCCATCCTTTATATCAAATTGAGCTACACAAGAAAACAGGTGAGATGATTTATTCTACTCTGACGGATAAATCAATGATGACCCATAAGTTGCAGGATTCTTTGGATAATACTAATACACAGTTGCAGCTTGAAAAAGCCTCCTCCCAGGCTAAGGATAATAGAATCAAAATTTTAGAGGAAATAATCATTGGTTTGGGTCATAATCCTAAAGATGTGAAAGGTATTGAAGCTTTGATCAAGAGAAAAGATGATGATATTGCAGCTCTGAGAAAACAATTAAAGTTACCGGCCTCAAGACATCCACAGACTGCATAAATCATCAAACAAAATTCTGAGGAAGAACTAATGGATTTTCTCTTAAAATTGAATGAGAAACTTACTGCAACTGAAAAAGAGCTTGAGAATGCATTAAAAGATAAGCAGGCAAATATTCTAGTATCTACAGCAGGAGTAGTGACAGGTACAGCAACAACAGGTCAGCCAGCAGAATTGTCACAGAGCAACACCGCAAATTTGAACACTGATGAATTAACAAAGTCAATGGAAGATATGAACATTCAGGCCATAGAGCTTCACAAAACAAAGGAACAATTGGCCACTCTAGAACATAAATATGATCTTTCAAAAATGAGTGTTGCTGATAAAACAAGAGAAGTGAACAAATTAGAAAAAACAATCAAAGCATTGGAAAAGGATCTCACATTGGAGAAACCTTTAAAATAAATAAATGATATTCTTTGGGGTAATATCATTCAATCAATAAAGGATGTTTGGTCCTCAATTCAAATAATGGATGAACAAAATAACTTAGTTAAATTGGCTCTGGATGAGATTGAGAGATCAAGACAAGAGTTGGGAAATATGCCAGAAGAGGCCAATAGACTTATACATTTTTTGAATACTCAGACTAAGAATCAACTTGCAGAAATTGGTATTCAGGACAGGACCGGAACAATTCTAGAAATAAAGAAATTTTTTACTAAAAGAACTCTGGTACAGAATTTAGAACGAAGGTGCTCAGATATGCAAGAAGAAATCATTGCCTTCAGAGAAAGATTGAATATTTTGTTAAATAGAGGATTGCCCAGTCTTATAGTTGCAGAAGATAAGCTAATGGACCTTGATAGTTATGTTGAAAAATTGGACAAATATGCTGATAATCAAGCTAGTTCTTCAACTAGTTCATCAACAGCAGCATTGCCTACAGGGAAAAACCTTCATGACAGATTGGATAATTTATTTTATCTTGAGCATGAAGTAAATCATTTGTTCCCAAATCAGCCTGATTTCTTTAGATATACTGAGGCTGATGAAACACTAAGAAAGTTGCAAAGGACTAGAGTGCCAGAAGTTCAATGGTGGGAAGAAATGATGGAAATTTTGTAAAAAATTATCCTTACATGAATTTTTGCCTATTTACCACAGTATATCATGATAAAAAGGATAAAAGGATGAACAAAGGTCAAAGAGTATCAGAGCAGTTAAAGAGTATCAGTGAAATGAAATAATCAACATAGAATTACTAAAGAGGACAGCAGCAAGCCAAGATATAGGGCCTGCCTCCAACACATTCTTAAAAGAAGGAAACAGCGCAACATCAATTATCATTTTTCTTATCTATGAGACCATCTGTCTCTATATTGTTGTAATGACTTCATGGACTATTTTACTTCATATAATATATTGAAAACAACGTTTTTTCTCTTGTGAAAAAAAAATGATTAATGTTTATCACTTTGCCTTCAAAACTAGCGATGTTGGTCTATGTTGTTGGTTTATTGATATGGTCTGATGGTCTTCCTCACATGATTAGCGTTTTTCTCTGTTCATGGATTTTGGGTTTTGTATTTGGAACAATGGATGTCGGTATTCTATCTGTTGCTTTACTATTCTACATACTGCTATTTCACTTTCTTGTAGATGCCTCGGGCATATTTGGATGCTTTCTCGGATTGTCGATAATCTCCATGTGGACCGTTACTGGGTTTAATATCAAGTCCCTGTATGTGACATGGGGTATTTTTCTATCACTGTCTGGGGTGGGACTTCCACATTTATGGATGGATATTTGGGTTCCAATCTTCAGATGTGAAAATGTAATGACTTCATGGACTGTTTTACTTCATATAATATATTCAAAACAACGTTTTTTCTCTTGTGAAAAAAAAAATGATTAATGTTTATCACTCTGCTTTCAAAACTAGCGATCTTGTTTGATCTGTATTAACTGGTTGATATGGTCTCATGGTCTTGTGCTTTGGACATATCCACACTCTGCATTGATTAGTGTTTTTCTGTTCAGATTTTGAATTACTTTAATTTTGTTTCCCAGACAAGCAGGACAATAGGTACTCTATGTTGTGTTTTGCTATTCTACATCTTTGTCATTTCACTTTCTTATAGATGCCTTGGGCATATTCCAATAGCTCATCGGATTGTCGATAAATCTCTTCTCCGACCGTTCTTTGGGTTTATATCATGTCCTGTATGTGACATAGGGTATTTTCTAGCATTATCTGGGGTGGGACTTCCACTTTTCTGGATGGATATTTGGGTTCAAATCTTCAGATGTGAAAATGCAATGACTTCATGTACCGTTTTACTTCATATAATATATTCAAAACAACGTTTTTCCTCTTTTAAAGTTTCATTTTTTTTTTTTAAACTGAACCTTCCGTCGCAATTCCGACGTCTTGTAAGCGTCAGAATTGTGACAGTTTACAAACGTCGGAAGCGAGACGTTCAAAACGTCGGACCACATTTCATCGTAATTGTGAGTTTACAAACGTCGGAAGAGCGACGTTCAAAACGTCGGACCACATTTCGTCGTAATTGTGACAGTTTACAGACGTCGGAAGAGCGACGTTCAAAACGTCGGACCACGTTTCGTCGTAATTGTGACAGTTTACAGATGTCGGAAGAGCGACGTTCAAAACGTCGGACCACATTTCGTCGGAAGTGCGACAGTTTATAGAGGTCAGAAGTGCGACGGATTAGGAGACGTCGGAAGAGTGACGCTTGTTTGGAAGCGACGGAAAAGTGTCGATACTGTGACACTTTTTAGTTGTGTCGGAACTGCGACGATATGGTAAACCACGGTTTGCCCGCCCTCTAACTGTCGCTCCTGCGACGACAATGTGTCGGAATAGTGACAATTTGGCCGTCGGAATTTCCGCCAAATTCTCTAGTGTTATGATATGATTTAACCTCCCAAGTCACAAGTTTAACCGACACCACATAACAACACAGACCCTCTGCACATGCTACAAGATAGCCAGGAGCCATGACAACCTTCCAAAAGGCTAGCCCATGCATGAAATTGACCTTTTCAAGCATCAACCCCACATTATCTCCCTTGACATGGGAAAGAGTGCGTCTGGGACCCTCCAATTGCATGCACAACATGTCATGCATATGACTAGGGTCTTTTCCCGGTAGTTCTGAGCCTGTGACCCTGATTTTTGTGCCACTTTTTCAGGCCCAGGTCTCAGGTCACTGCTCAGAACACCATGACACTATCAGAAATGAAATGCAACAACGAAATAATGACGTAAATTCAAACACTTGAACAAGGACTTGATTGGACCCCTACTAGCCATGACTGACATTTCGTCAAACATGTCACAAATATATAATTTGCATGTTTAAATAACATATTTGAGCATAGGGGTATCATACTTATTTGATAATCGCTAAGAAGCATTGTTGCCTCATCTCATTAACTACATTATGATCCATTTGGTCATAGATACATTGTTCATTCATTTTACAAATCAAAACATGATGAGAGACATACATCATCACTATCATAAAACACATTCATAACCAACATGTAAACAAAATAAATGACAAGCATAGAACAACCATATAGACCACATAATAACAAGCTTATTTACCCATTAATACAAGAGGAAAAGAGCTCTTATTGCCATAAACAAAATGAAACCAAGTCTCAGACTTCCACATTCCACCCGACCATAGACATGGCTGAACCAAATCTCTCTTCATCCAGTCACCCCCGTGCCATATTCCAAGAATGAATGGGGGATCTCATAAAAATAATCATTCAAAACCAAACTAGGTCTCCAAAGACAAAACCACCTCAGCCCTCAACCAGTGATTCCACCTCATGGTCGGACATTACAATCATCACCAGATCGGTCTCCACCCAAGATGTCCAGGGCTCCAAAGTGTTTGTTCGAACCAAAGCTTCTAGGACTAGTAACTCAAACAATAGCGATCGCCAGGATTCCCGAGAATTTTTCCAACTAAGGTTTCCAGGAAATAATAACTCAACCGAAAACCAAAAGCACGTGATAACCAACTAGAAAAACAAGCAATGAAATGAACCCACAATACTATGGTTATCCAGGAAATGGAAAGGCTAGTTAAATCCACTGTCAATCTAGGAAATCCTCCATGCCAATGACAGATCATGACCAAGAAACTACATCCATATGCCATGCATTCCAAAACTAGTGAGGAAAACATACATGCAACTCGATACCTACAAACAAAATCCGTTGTAGCTATTGATCCTGCTATCCTCCTGCACTTTCTTGCTCTTCCTTTGCCTTCTTACTCCAAACCTCCAAGTATGCCACACTCTCCAAAATTTCTCCAAGAAAACTCTAAGTATCTAAGACTATGAGAGAGAGAGAGAGAATAGCGAGAGCTCAAAAATTGCACTGACCAAAAGCCATAAAATGATCCTTATAAACCTTTTTTATTAACGATCCCACTATTTTCTTCATTTTCCATTATTTTCCTTCATTTTCCTTCATTTTCCTCCTCACATGCAACTTGTGACCTTTCGCCTCCCTTTTCTCCTATTTTCCATTATTTTCATAAATAAATGCCACTTTTCATTTCCAAAGACTTAGCCATTTCCTTTGTCAATTTCCATAGTCATAATAAACCAAATGAACACCCACACTAGAATGTTTTGCCTAACATGGAGCTTGGAATACATGTCCCATGAATTTGGTTATTATTTTTCCTTTATTAACTTTTATTACATGGAATTTTCACCAAGTTTGTTACAATATTTTCGATGATATTAATTAATTTGAAAAACATTGAGAAATCCCTTACAAAAATACGATTTCCAAAAATAGGGGAGCTACCATAAATTTAGTAAATGATGAATTATTGGTTAGTTTTGATCAAGATACTGAATCATTTAATAATCACATCTTCAATAGCTATGAGAATTCTCATGCTTCTAAATCTTATCGTTCTTTTAGTTTTCATTTACTTCTTAGAAAGGAAAAGAGTGATATTAAAAATCATGAAATAATTTATGATGGTGTTATTGAGATTGAGAAGCGCGAAAAAGGAGACTGATTGTATGCAACTCATCACTCAATCGATGAAATCAATACTGAAACCCATGTGTAAGGATCATTCAGAAATATATCCAGCTTACCCTATTGTAAGCTTTGGAGAGGTCGATTTTAATGATTTCCCTTTTTTAATCTCGAACCTTCATGTTGTGCATTCCTTCTTATGCTACTCCAATTGCTTCATGGATCTGTTGACCATGAAAAAACCCAAATTCTTTGTATGAGATATGAGTGGAGAGAATCAATTTAATTCTGTTGGAAATAATTTTGGTGATGAATTTGTAGACAACATTGCACAATGAAATCATCCTGAAGTCTTCAAAGGAATTGAGCGAGTCCTTCCTAGGGATCAGAGCTATAAAAGTCAAATTGAAAGTTGGGAGTATCATCTTGTTCCTTTTGTACTCCTCCACCACTACCAACAAATCTTTTCCCATAATTGCATAGAGGCCTTCGAATAATTCCACTCCCCACCCATCTGGCCCCAAACTCTTGTCCTTCTGAAACTTATGAATAACGCTTTTGAACTCTTCTTCTGAAATTTGTGCCATTAGATATTCGTAGTTGTCCTCCTCCACAAATATAGGAAATGAGAGTGTCGTTTGTACCACTTCAGCCAATGAGGATTCTCTTGGATCTTTGAAGAGCGACTCAAAATGAGAACAACCCATGGATTGCATTCCCCTAAAATCTGATACTCTGAAGAAATATATGTTGTATTGCTTATGAAATATATTTTGTGGAATCCTCGCCAAAGTTATAAAACAAATATGTGTAAATATTGACGTGGAATATAAATGCGTTTTGTCATTATTTGAGAACGCTCTATTTTCACAGTTGTTTCTACAAGCCGCACCTTCACACTCCACATAATGAAATCTAAACTCTGAGATATGCACACTTTGAAATCATTATAATAGTTTCCCTGAACTGATCAAGATATAGAGAAATTGGCCACATGTCAACTGAAATTCACATTAAGCAGTTGGATTAAATGGAGGCGAGGAAAAGGTCGTGGAGGCGGCGTAGTGGTAAATTCGGCCTCGTATTGACGGACCGGTCTTGTGTTCGATCCCGAGAAAGGTCGTAGCTCGTCGTGCGATTAGTTAGTCTAAACCGGGCCAAGCCCACTACCTTTTAATTTCGATGGCGCCTCGAGAGGAAATCCAGGCCCAGCTGGAGTCGGAGGTGTTCTACGAGATGACACAGGTGAAATTATACACATCCTAAGCAGGAATTTGGGCGAAACTACGAATAACGACGCCGAATTCACAACCTTGGAACAAGGGTTGCGACTCTTAATAAGACTTGGCAAAGGTCTCGCTGTTGTGGAAGGCGACTCCCAACTAGCCATAACCACACTCAAAAGAATCCAGCATGGAACGAAGCCGAGTAAAGCAGTTAAGCACTAGAGGCTAGCTGCGGTCACGGAGATCATTGCACAGCACCTGACCTCCCTCAGCGGTATCATAATTCAATCTGTGCGAAGAAAGGCCAACTCCCTCGCAGACCACCTCGCGAACTATGCTGTAGACAACCCGGCAAATGCCTTGGACACGTGTTGGCAGGATCTCACAAATGAACAGCTTCGGGATCAATGCTACACCATCTCAAGGCAAGATTTAAATGCCGGTACTTCCGTAGGATGGACGGCAGATCATCCATCATCAGCAGATCAGGAATAACGGTTTGTTGATTGAGCACGTCAGGCGGCACATGCCAGAACGGATGACGAGACACCCTTGGGCTCAGTGATCCTTAATGAAGGGGAACGATAGCAAAGGAAAGAGTCTTAACAAGCGGATTAAGTGGAGATTGCCAGCGTGCGAAGGGTCGGATCGTAGGACAGAAATCTCCGATCATCAACCCAGCTTTGGCGGAAGGACCAATTGGCAACATGCCCTGCATTATGGCCTTAAATGGCCACTCAGCAGCATTCATCACCCCGACTCCTACCTCTTTATTTATACAACTGTTCGCCCTTTCATTCTCATTCTGATCTTCGAAAAGTGGCCTCTCTGCTCAAAGTCAAAGTTAGGCTACCGTTTTCTGGGCGATATCTCTGTTCTCATAGACCCAAACTCCATGGCGGATCTTAATCTACGTAGCATTAAAGCTTCACAGGCCCTCAAAAGGGCCAAGGATAGCTATGAAGCCTCCGTTTCTAAATGAGGCAAGAAAACGATTGAGGTTTTGGAAGAAGAAGTGGAACTCGCTCGGGCAAAGACAAATGACAACACCATTAGCGAAGAAGTTGACTGGCTAGTAGATCCGGGGACTCCCTCCACACGCCAAACACAGTTCCTGCAAACTCAAGTCGTGGCTTGGCAAGTAAAAACAATGCTGGCGAAGGCGATAGCCATGCAGAGAGCAGTGGTAAAAGAAACATTTGCTGCCACTTCAATGGCATCAGCACAGAACACAGCTCGACTTGACAAATTGGAAGTTTCTTTCAACTCTTTAGCAGAGGAACTCCGCCAGCATGGCAAGGCTCTAGAGAATTTCGTCTGATGATTCGAGATATACCTCCGCCATATTCTCCACGTCTCCATCGAAATTCCTACTGACGACTCGCAGGCCACTGTTATCAAACGCTTTAAGCCCCGAGCTCCAGCGACAGGCGGTGAAGGCGTGAATCCTAGCGAAGTGGGAAACTCCGGAGCTTCTACTCCTACTCTCTAATGGTTGAGCAGTTTCTGTGATATGTTTTCGACTGGTTTACCTATTTCCTTTTACTTTTGTATTTATGTTGGTTTCCCGTATTAATCGGTCTGTATTTGTGCTGGTTTCCCGTAGTAATCGGCTTGTAAGAGGCCATTCTGGCCATCAGTACAGTTTTGTTCTGGTTTTTCTTCATGGGCAACCCTCCATGGTAGGCCCGATATTTTTTCTAAGGGCTAATGTGATTCTAAGTCTGGCTAGTTACATCCCAGTCATTCTAAGTCCTTTGTAAGCTCGAAAAGAAGCAGGCCGGAGTCATGCCAAAGCCGTAAGTCTTCGAGCCTCTATGCTGTCCTGTAATCTTTGTTTATATTATAATATAATGATCCTGACTTACAAAAAAAAAAAAATGGAGGCGAGGAAAACACCCAAAACTATTATATATCAAAAAAGTGCATACTCGGAACTTTAAGTCCCACAAAATGAATATATCAATTTCACTCCAAGTTGTGGGGGAAGTTTTCATTGTGCGGAGTTGCAGAAGAAGAATAATGAAAGATTCCTTTTCACCCTCATATAATTTTATGTATTTATAGTTTTGTTCTCTTTGGTGTTTGTGTATTCTCAATTTTTTCTTCTCTATTGTTTTGTAGCATATGACTAATAATCTATTTGTGTTGAACTCGTGCATAGTCTTAGCTTGCAACCATTAGACCATGTGTCCTGAATCCTGATAATTTCATTTTGATTAACTGAGAATCTTTCCAACCCTTGACATCTTTCAGAGCAGGTGTTAATTTATTAATGATAAGGAAAATAATAAGAACACCCAAAACTAATGAAGCTCTTGTTGCTTACCCAACACATGATATACTAGTTAACCACAAAGTAGAACACAATTGAATAACAAAGACAATATGCCATTGTGGTATAAAGCATAAATTAACTATTGATAATTTAGAGCATCTCATCTCATTCGTGTACATTTGTTTTATTGTAAAAGGAGGTTGCCCCTGCAAAAAGGCTTACCTTTCATTCTTATATATATTTCTCAAGGCACATAATCTTCTTATTTTTCTATTTAATATCTATTTCGATGTTTATTGCCTAATAATAAAATATTACTTTAAAACATATGGAACTTACTTGGTCAAAATTCATTTGGTAAATCTATTAGATATTTAATCTTAATATATTTTTTCCTTAATTATTTATTTGCTAGAAAGATAAAATAGAAAATGAATATATTTGATATTTTAAAAATGTATTCATACTAAACATGTCAATTAAGATTATCTTAGGTGGTTGGGTAAAATGGTTGTTATCTTTCCCACTTAAATTTAATTCCACGTAAATAATATGATGATAAGAAATATTAAATTTTTTAACTAAATAATTAACTTGATTAATCAAATATATAATTTAAAAAAAATTGAATGACACAATTTTATTACAAAACAATTATGAAATAACTCATTTTTTAATAAATAAATCTAAACATATACATTTTGATAATACACTCTCCCATAAACTTATAATTTATGGTCTTCAAACAAAGTCCAAACTTAAATATCCATATTTAAAAATGTAAACATATCACATTTTAATAATACAGTCTGCCATAAGCTTTATTTATGGTCTCAGAACAAAGTCCAAAGTTAAATATCCATATAACCAATAAATCAAATCCGTAATACTAGGTTGATTATGGAATTCTAGCTGTGCTTATGATGGGAAAAGGTAGGGCTACTCTAATAATATTAAAGATGAGTAGGACGTGAGAGAATTGGATGGGGAGGTAAGTTAAGTTTTGACTATGGAGGAAATTTTGGAAGAGGCAATGGGATTGGTTTTATTTTATGTAGGGAGGGAAGAAGCGTTTTGGAGGGAATTTTGGAAGAGGTGGTAAGTTTGGTTTTATTTTTGGTTTAGGAGGGCATAAGGGTACAAGAGGAAAATTTGGAAAAGGTGAGAAGATAGATTTTTTCTTTATATTTTGGATGAAAAAATGGTTTGGGAGGAAATTTAGGTAGAGGTGGGGGATGGGCTTTGCTTTATGTTGTGGAGGAAGAGAAGGTTTAGGAGGGAATTTATGAAGAGGTGGTCGGTTTGGTTTTGCTTTAAGTTTTGGGAGGGAATGAGGATTTAGGAGGGAATTTGGGAAAATTTGGTGAGAATGGTTTTGTTTTAGGCTTAGGAGGAATTGAATGTTGAGGGGGGAATTTGGGAATAGGTGGAAAAATTGGTTTTGTTTTAGGCTTAGGAGGAAACCAGGGCTTTGGAGATAATTTGGGATAAGGGGCTGGGATAGGATTTGTTTTAGGCTTTGGAGGGGACTTTGGAAAAGTGGGAGGGATTGGTTTTGTCAAGGGTGTAGGAGGGTAGGATGGCTTGGGAGGGGACTTTGGAAAAGGGGGAGGGATTGGTTTTATCGAGGGTGTAGGATGGAAGGATGGCTTCGGAGGGGACTTTGGAAAAGGGGGAGGGATTGGTTTTATCGAGGGTGTAGGAGGGAAGGATGGCTTGGGAGGAGACTTCACAAAAGGCAGATGTAATATTTTTGGAGGGTATTTTGGAAGAGGAGGGAATGTCTTTGGTGGGAATTTTGGAAGTGGGAACTTAGGAAGTGGATAAGTTTTGGGATTGGGATGGGATTTTGGGAAGTGGACGGGTGGCCACAAAAATGCTTTAGGGCACGAGGAGGAGGACAAGTTTAAATTTCCATTGGTGGTAAAGATGTGCTTATCACCTTCCTTCGACATGAAAATCAAATTGCTCAATGTTGATGTGGAACATAAGTGATATTGATGGCCACCTTTATCTTTTACCAAGAGCTTTGCATAACAATTATGTGTCAATTCCCCTTTGTCATTAAGAAAACGAGGAGAAATCTCCACTTTAAATACCACGTTCTTATCGAGGTTTCTAGAATCAATATTTGACTGGTAGTCGAAATTACTATCTTCCTCCTTTTTTTGGCACTTCACTTGCACCAACACTACATCTGCTTTACACAAAACAAAAACATCTACATTTTCAATTTTCACAAAACAAAAACATCTTATTTTCAATTTCCATGCTTAATGTGAAATATTTATATTTCACCCATTCCTATGTAATTAATTGGTGGCACTTTGAGAGCTATACGAATGACCAACTGACCTGACCAACTCAAATATATAATAGCCCAAATGCCAAGATAGTAATGCATGGAAACAGATCTAAATGCGTTCACAACACATTTAAAGTGCGATCTTAATTTGGCATTATAATTATCTACCATCAAAATACCTAGTTTGAAATACAAAATTAAAATTATGGAAACATGGGCGTCTGACCTGATAGGGCCGCAGTGGTTCCTATATGCTCCCGGGTGCATTCGTCGCATGTTACAGTTCCTACCACATACGCGTGTCCTTCTTTTGTTGAAGCGGATCCATATCCATCCACAGCCAGGGCCACCAACAGCACCTGGTTCAGAACTACAAATGTGGTTACGGCCACAATCACACTCCTCCTTAAAGGAGACCGCATGACTCACTGACTGAGCTGAGCTGATGCTTGTGTCAGTGGATATCGTTGAGAATGGGAAGGAGAGGATCCGATATTTAAGGAGGAAATAATTGTTGAAGGGATTAATTGTTTTCATTCCAGTGTGGATGAAAACGATTGTTGCAGAGATTTCACATGCAAGCGGCAGGAGTGAGTTAATGAGTTTCAAAACGTAGGGTCACTTCTTCACTGGTATTGATTTTGGTTGTAGTCTAAACAAATCTACAGTGTGAAAAAAAAAATCTGTAAAGATTTTTGAAAAATTGAGGTACAGTAAATTTACTTTAAAATTAATTTATTTTTACCATTAAAAAATCTAATTCAAACATTCCAATTATCTAATTTTTTGAAATATTATTTTACCAAATTCCAACTAAAAAATAACTAGTCTTGTCTTGATAGACCAGACCTTGACTTTGTAGTATTAGCGTTCAATTGTGCACATTCAAAACTCCTTTCACTCTTATTACTCCACTATACGCGTATCTGGGAAATTCACCATTAAAGGTACAGAGTGGAATGTGTAAGGCGACTGTATATCTTAAACACCGCAGAATAGTGGGTACGTAGGGGAGAGGCGTCAGTCGCTGAACACCTCAGCGCTGACTGGACCCGGGCCACGTCAACCGATGCCACCGCATGTACGATAGGTGTTGGCTGGCATGGCTTTCACGTGCCGGTCACGCGGTCGAACAACCGGTCCAGCCGGTCTACTCCCGCCCTTTTGTGGAGCCTGGTCGACAAAGTGCTGTTTTTTGGTCCGGGTCTAGTTATTGTCTGTTGCATTCTCCGTTTGTTGCGATGCTTGGCTCCAATGCCCGACGCCTCCGCCGCCACTTTCCGTGCGCTCCCTCGTTGGCGATGGCGCCGCTGCTCTCCTGGGTGGAGCTCCCCTGGTCCTGGTTCGGCTGCAGCAGCATTGCAATCGTGGGTGGTGGAAAATCGTTACCTGTTCAACCTCGCTTAGCTGGTGGTTTAACCTCGGCGGTTTGGTTGTTTTTCTTCGGCGCTGTGTGGTTATGGGTCGGCTATTTGCTATTTATGCTTGGCGAGGTTTTGTCATGCCTCGGCCCTGTAGTTGGTTTACCTTCGCCCTGTCGTAATTTTATTCGGCTCTGTAGTTGTTTAACTTTGCTCGGCGCAGTGGTGGTTTTAGTTCGGCTCTGTGGTGGTTTTTCTATGCTCTGTGGTGGTTTTTATCGGCTCTGTGGTGGTGCGTTTTTCAGCTTGTGCTTTCAGGTGCGTAAGGGTTTTTTTTTTTGAAGTGTTTTGCATTTTTTTTTAATGTTGGTGCTTTCTGAATGATTGTGTTTTTGTTTTTTTGCAGGTCAGTGGAGAAAGCAAGGACAATGCAATGCAGGACTCTGTGGAATGAAGGAGGAAGCCTAGAGGGATAGGAGTTTTAAGGTAGGACTCTGTCCTACCAGTCATATCTATGTGTTTGTAAACACATTTAACCTTAAGGAGATGTTCTCTTTTGAGTGGTTTTACAGTGTTTGATGGGAATGTAGGGTTTTGGGTTTTACAGTGTTTGATTGGAATGTAGGGTTTTGGGTTTTACAGTGTTTGATTGGAATGTAGGGTTTTGGGTTTTGGGTTCTCTTTAGTGTTTGATTGGAATTGGATGCCGGCCCAATTGGGACTGAAATTTGTTCTTTTAGGTCATGTTGACTAAATGTTGCTGGGCTCAAAGACTTCACTATTTTGTCTGGGTCCTTCTTTGTGCATGGTTTGGATGAATTTCTTGCGTCAGATATTGTGGTAATGATTAAATATATTGTTGTTGCATTATGTGTGGAATTTGATCTTTGACCCTTATTGCCTGTATGTGGACATGCGTTTTTGTGTAAGCTATACTCTCTCTCAATCTTAATTTGTTTGGAGAGGAGCTACAAGAGAACAGTAAATTAAGATGTCTGTGGTCTGTAAAGAAATCCATATTAATTTTAGAGTATTTTGTCTGGGACCTTCGTTGTGCATGGTTTGGATGACTTGCTTGCGTCAGAGATTGTGGTAATGATTAAATATATTGTTGTTTCAATATGTGTGGAATTTTATCTTTGACCCTTATTGCCTGTATGTGGACATGCGATTTTGTTATCCTTTTTCCTTTCCTTCTTTTAATGTGAATCTACAACATATAGGAGACTGGATACTGTTTAGAGTATTTATGGTTGCTAACTAGAGTTTTGCCCTGTTTTAAGATTAAAAGATTCAATTACGTCTACAATTCCTGTTAGATATATGATGAAGTATATTACTCTAAGCCGCAATTTTATGGGAGACCCGCCAGCTCAAGCTTTTGTATATATATAATGGATGCCGGCCCAATTGGGACTGAAATTTTTTCTTTTAGGTCATGTTGACTAAATGTTGCTGGGCTCAAAGACTTCACTATTTTGTCTGGGACCTTCGTTGTGCATGGTTTGGATGAATTGCTTGCGTCAGAGATTGTGGTAATGATTAAATATATTGTTGTTGCATTATGTGTGGAATTTGATCTTTGACCCTTATTGCCTGTATGTGGACATGTGTTTTTGTGTAAGCTATATTCTCTCTCAATCTTAATTTGTTTGGAGAGGAGCTACAAGAGAACAGTAAATTAAGATGTCTGTGGTCTGTAAGCTCTATGAGTGCCATGATGCTATGAAAAAGAGATAACATACATGATTTGATTACATAATTACACTCATGCAATACTACTGATAAGTAACCTATGAGATATAAAATCAAAGTAGTGAATGATTACCACTGGGATCCACATAGATAAGATCAGTAATCAAAAGGATACTGCAAACGTAACCCTTACTAAAAGGTTTTTATGGTTATACTAGTAGTGCCAACTTATATCCTGTAAGCTTTAATACAGAAGCTTAGTTGCATGTTTCAAACAGTGTAGTTACATCCTCATTACGATCTATACACTAATCATTACACAGTATCCAATACTTATGGCATTATATACAGGTACAAACACTAGTATCTAGTTATCCTTACAAGGGTGTAATAGTGTCGATTATTATGAAGATTCTGGAAAGAGCTATACACTATCATTACCATACCTTATATGTGCTCTACTTTATACAAGTGATTACACTGATGTTTACATTACGTCATTGTGTAAGATCCATATACACTGATTACAAATGTTACAAGGGTTGTACAGGTCAACTTATACTGCAATGTAAGCAGTAACAATGGGACCTGATCTGGTTATACAATGCTTATAACTTATAAGGCATACATGTTACAAGGAGTCATAATGTTTACTATGAGGTAATCAGCTTCAAAGTATCATATAGATATAGCTTATACTTTGACTGAGCTTCATGCTTATTACAGATAATGCTATGTTTTATCAATAGTTACAACACGTATTCATTCATATTACTAGAATACTGGAACTAAGCTATGTATTAGGGTAACCTTTGTAATGGGACCTTCGTTGTGCATGGTTTGGATGACTTGCTTGCGTCAGAGATTGTGGTAATGATTAAATATATTGTTGTTGCAATATGTGTGGAATTTGATCTTTGACCCTTATTGCCTGTATGTGCACACGCGATTTTGTTATCCTTTCTCCTTTCCTTCTTTTAATGTGAATCTACAACATATAGGAGACTGGAGACTGTTTAGAGTATTTCTGGTTGCTAACTAGAGTTTTGCCCTGTTTTAAGATTAAAAGATTCAATTACGTCTACAATTCCTGTTAGATATAGGATGAAGGTTATTACTCTAAGCCGCAATTTTATGGGAGACCCGCCAGCTCAAGCTTTTGTATATATATAATTATACATGAATTGAATTGGATGTCGGCCCAATTGGGACTGAAATTTGTTATTTTAGGTCATGTTGACTAAATGTTGATCTTATATAACCATCCTCTGTCTTGCTGAACAGTCACCACATCTGAGATAGTGTATCTTTCTTTAATGTTATTCTAGCCAGTATACACTGGAGATAATGTTATATTATTCAAACTTTTTGTAAGCTATATTCTCTCTCAATCTTAATTTGTTCGGAGAGGAGCTACAAGAGAACAGTAAATTAAGATGTCTGTGGTCTGTAAAGAAATCCAGATTAATGTCTATAAATGTTTTGACTATACACGAGTGTTTTAGAAGAGCCATATAATTTAATTTCTATTCTTGTAGATATTGCTACATTGGGTTGGTTTAAGCATATCTTATATAAAAAAATTTTTGCTAAGTGGAAGATTTAACTTTGAAATGATGTACAAAAAAGCTAACTGAAGAAAAAATGGTGATAAATTTTTCTGTTAGCTATTTGAATCTTAATGTACAATCATGTCTGCAACACGAGTGTTTTAGAAGAGCCCCATAATTTAATTTCTATTCTTGTAGATATTGCTACATTGAGTTGGTTTAAGCATATCTTATATAAAAAATTTTTGCTAAGTGGAAGATTTAACTTTGATATGTAGGAATCATGAAATGTTTGATATATAACTTCATAAAACTGTTTGATATATAACTTCAACAGATTAACAAACTTGTAGGATTTAGAAACTGTTTGATATGTAGGAATTATAAACTGTTTGATATATAACTTCATACAAAATCTGATATTGTCTATAAGGCTATAACTTCAACAGATTAACAAACTTGTAGGATTTAGAAACTGTTTGATATGTAGGAATTATAAACTGTTTGATATATAACTTCATACAAAATATGATATAGGCTATAAGGCTATAACTTCAACAGATTAACAAACTTGGGGGATTTAGACATTGTTTCATACATACTAATTTGAAAATGTTTGTAGCTTCCCAAACATCCATGGATGCTATCATTAGCAAACCTATTTGATCCTTACCAAAATCACAGTGTCTTGTAGTTACAAAAATTAAGTCATGGCACCTCTATGCTTGATGGCTTCCATTTCTTGCGTTGCCCAAGTATGGTGGACTGCCCAACATTGGATGATTAGGATGTGCCTGAATGTTGGCATATGGTTGACTCCAATTTGCTCCATGTAGCCATGGTGGGACTGAGTAGCCCAAGTGTCCACTTGTGTTACTAACCCCAACACTGACTGCAGGTGTCATATAAACAAAATTAGGATTCAAACCTGCACTGGTAGGGGTATAAGAGGTGGGCCTAACCCCTGCCTGATAGCTAGGGACTTGGATGTTAATCAGGTCTTGGAATGATGGTGTCTGCTCTGCAATGTGGTCCAGCATGTTAGACATCAACCTATTTGCCTCAAACTGTCTTGAACCATGTTCTTCTCTGCTTGTCACCCCTTGTCCTTTTTCCAACTCTTGCTGAACATTTCTTGCCTCTCTCTGTTGCCTTGCCAATTGCTTTTGATGTTTCTTATCTTCCCTTGCTTTTTGTCTTTCCAACCTTTCCTTTGCTCGAGCTTCTGCTATTGCAATCCTTGCAACCCTCTTTTCATTGGCTAACTCCTTCTTTCTCATTTTAGCTTCCTGAATTTCATTATTTTTACGTTCAGACTCGAACATTAAATTCATATAGTCTTCAGATGTGAGCAATTGTGAACTCCTCCCTAAACGAAGATAATCTGAGGCTGAGTTCCTTGATGAGGCCTTCACTCTCTCTACTGGTAGCTTTAGGAATGCACCAAGTAATCTCTGCTTTTCTAGACCTGTCTGCTAGATTTCATCTTCTGGGACAACTGAATGGCCCCTATTGTTGTCTTCTTCAGGTACTTCATGTTGAATAGGCTCCTCTTCTAGTGATCCATTGTCCACAAAATAATGAACAAGTTCGGTGTTCAACCCTGATGGTTGTGAAGGCATGTCCATGCTTTCATCCTCATTGGTGGATGTTACATTATTTCCAGTGATATTCATCACGGCCTCTGCCAACCATGATGGTGCACTTACTTGGGTTGGCATGGTCAATTTCTCATTGTCAGCTGCATCAGTGGGTGTCACAGCCTCATTGATATTGTTAGTTGGTTCATCACTGAACTGTGTCTCACTGACATGCTCAACATCATCACCACCACAGAACAACCCTTCAGAAAGGGACATTATACCTTCAGCAGCAGCTACATCTTCTTGGGCACCAACATGCTCTTCTAAATTCTCTGCTTCTTGACCTTCCACTTCAAATGCTTGGCTACATGTGGTATCATGCATAAGAGCATCATAATTGAGTGGTCATATACCAGTCCTCCTAAATCCAGCCTTGATATTTGAAGGTGTGAGAGCCCTTTTAAATGCTTTGCTAGCAAGCTCAGCTAGCTCAAACCTCTTTACTTCCACCCCTGGGTTCTTTGCCATCCATGAAGCTCGCTCGACCCTGAAATAGTTCTTGAAAGGCCCAAACACGATCACATCAAGGGGCTGCAATCTGTGAGTAGTATGAGCCGGCAATGTTAACAAGTCAATGCCCAGCTTATTGGCCTCCTCGATTGTCTGCACAGCCATGTGGCTTCCATGGCCATCTAAAATCATCAAGTGCCTGTTTTCAGGCGAGACACCACCTGGTACAGAAGCAGAAAAGCGGCAAAGCCAATTTAGGAACAGTTCCTTTGTCATCCATGCATGTGGATGTGCAGCCATGCATGCCCCCGGTTCACAATTCTGTATGTAATTTTTTAGTTGAGTTTTACCTTTAAATAGATAAAATCCCGGTATAGATGAGCCAATTGCATTGACACAGGAAAGAATTGTGATCCACTCCCTGCTCTTAGGCAATATCTTAGGCACATTTCTACTCCCTCTCTTTGCAATTACCCGCATACCGCAATTTCTTCCTGCCTGTAAGCCTGTCTCATCGCAGTTCCATATGTGGTCTGGGGCATATGAGTGCCGGTCATATGCAGCAGAAAGAGTGTTATAGAACTTGGAAACAATTGCAGGGCATAGATTTAAAGCCCGGTCTCTGTCAAGGCCCTCTGCTGTACGTAACACAAGGTCTGGATGCCTCTTTTTAAACCCACTCCACCATGACTTACCAGGAAAACCATCTTTAAAGGGGTTTGGCCTCCCTTGACATATTTGAGCTACAGTGGATTTAAGTTGGATAAGTTCTAACCCATGTCCCAATAGGGCCATCTCCTTACACCACTCCACCACCTCATCTTCCTCCTCTTCAGTCATGACTGTAACAGGCCCTCTGCGCTTTGTATTAGTCAACCCATTTATCCAATAATGTTGGATTTAAGTTGTATAAGCTCTAACCCATGTCCCGATTGGGCCATCTCCTTACACCACTTGACCACCTCATCCTCCTTCTCTTCAGTCATAGCTGTAACAAGCCCTCTATGCTTTGTATTAGTCAACCCATTTATCCAATAATGTATGTTAGAGGCAGCAATACCATGTTTTTTTGTGGATGCACGGATTGAATATCCATTAAACTCGATGTCATCAATTGCATCGAGCATGTCTTGCTTTTTCCAGCCTCTGATGGCACTGATTTTCTTTGTTGAACTTGCGCCTTGTACTGTGGTTGAAGGTGGCTCTGTGGCTGATGGTGGGCTGGGATGATCTGCTATTATAGGGTCCTTTTCAACTACATTGTTTGGAGCATTGGGAGTATTGACATCCTCATCTGATGAACTGCTCCGCAGTTGGGCCCCCCTTCTCCCTTGCCTCCTGTTCCTTATCCGATCTTCAATAGAAACTCTTGGCATGGCTACAACAACCTGCAATTTCCAACATGGGTAAGAAATTTGATAAGTATTAAAGCACAACTGTATAGAGTAAACTATAATTATGTATGAATTCCGATATTACTGCTAACAACATGAAATCTTCAGTTGTTTGTTGTGAATTAATTTACATGGAAGTGGAACAGACCTGGTTTACCTGAACAATTGAATTTGAATTACATTATTATTGTGAATTAATTTTTCATTATATTTTATTTCAACTATGTATGAATTGTAATATTAGCATGAGAAATATATGTGATACCTACATGGCTGTTAGCTACATGGACTTGTCTAAAATCAGTAAGTGCCTGTTTTAACATGGACTTATCTTTGGACATGGACTGTGTGTTGGAACTATTTCTTGAAATATTTTACTCAATATAAAGTCAATATCTAAATCTAGTTAATAAGCACAACAAAAGGAGGAGGAAAATACATTTATACTGTAGGAAAATAGATTTTAAGCTTAAAAATTAATACTGTATTCTATTGCCTCCTATGCCTCTAAATCCTGAATGAGGCAACTACATTTATACTGTAGGAAACTAGATTTTAAGCTGAAAAATTAATACTGTATTCTATTGCCTCCTATGCCTCTAAAGCATGAACGCTGACAACTACATTTGCTCCACAAAAATTGATGTATAGTGCCAATCTGTCTCAGATTTCAACGCCCAACTTAGAATCCTTTGTTTTTCTTAAGAAAACCCTTTGCCCGATTTGCTTCCAATTTTTGTTAAAACAATGACGACTTATAAAGTGGGTTCAATGGCACGTAGGCACTATTCCTATGTACTTAGTAGATTGCTGTTCTTATAAATTTTGAAAGGCACTATTCTTAGGGGACTGTGTTTTGGAACTATTTCTTGAAAGATTTTACTCAATACTGAACTTAAAGGTTTATAAAAATTCCAACTTGAAATTTGGAGTAGCTAATTTATAGTGTCTTGGTAAGCTAGTTTGACCACTCATAGCTTCTTTAATCTATGTGATTTTCTTATAAACATAAATCTAATTACTTATAAGATTAACATGAAATCAATTTAGAATATAGTATAAAGTCAATATCTAAATCTAGTTAATAAGCACAGCAAAAGGAGGAGGCAACTACATTTATACTATAGGAAACTAGATTTTAAGCTTAAAAATTGATACTGTATTCTATTGCCTCCTATGCCTCTAAAACCTGAACGAGGCAACTACATTTATACTGTAGGCAACTATATTTTAAGCTTAAAAATTGATATTATATTCTATTGCCTCCTACGCCTCCAAAGCCTGAACGCTAACAACTACATTTTATCCACACAAACTTATGTATTGTGCCAATCTGCCTCAGCTTTCAACACCCAACTCAGAATCCTTTGTTTTTCTTAGGAAAATCCTCTGCCCGATTTTCTTCCCATTTTTGTTAAAACAACGACGGCTTATACAGTGGGTTCAATGGAACAAGGCACTGTTCCTATGTAGTTAGTAGCTTTCTGTTCTTATCAATTTTGAAGGGCACTGTTCTTAGGGGACTGTGTGTTGGAACAATTTCTTGAAATATTTTACTCAATGCTGAACTTAAAGGTTTAGAAAAATTCCAACTTGAAATTTGGAGTAGCTAATTTGGAGTGTCTTAGTAAGCTAGTTTGAACACTCATAGCTTCTTTAATCTACATGATTTTCTTATAAACATAACTCTCATTACTTATAAGCTTAACATAGTTTCTCAACTAAAATAATGATAAAGTACTCAATATAATTAATAAAATTATTCAAGAATACCCAAATACCTGTATGTCTCTAGCAACGCTCCAGCAACTGATGAAGAGAATGAATGTAACAATGTGCACATACTCTGTCTGGAATGTAACACTGAGCACACTTTGTTTGGATGAAGAGAATGAATGTAACACTGTGCACACACTTTGTCTGGAATGTAACACTGAGCACAATCTGTATGTATGTCTAGAACACTATCTGAAAACGATTGTATGTCTGCAAAATGGAAACTCACTGTCTGAAAACTCACTTTCTGAAAACGATTGTATGTTTGCAAAATGAATGGAACACTATCTGAAAAATATGAATGTATGTTAGTAGTACCTTAAGAGTATAATGAATGCTTCAAATGAAGTAAGGGTTGATGTTTTATAGTTTTATGATCTAGACTTTAATTTGTAGGGAAGATTGGCATGGATTTCCATCTCCCAAATTTAATTCTCTATTGTGGATTGATTTTTACATGATCCAATGGCTCATAAGCTTTCATGGTTGATCCTTGTGCTTTCCTGAATTTAATTCTGAAGTGATATGGGATGCTAGAGGTTCTTCTAAATGTTGAGGATTAATGGTACTAGAGTCGACACGACCAGATACACTAGGCTAGTTGTGGAGGATTGCTTCTCCTGGTCTCTCAAATATGGATGCCCCCTTACCTAAACATTAGGTGTCAATGTAATGGCCATAAGGTGCATGTGGTTTGAATGCATGGGTTTGATGTAAGGGGGGACAGATAAAGTCAGGGGTGGTGACTACTTCCATAATGTCATCATCATAATAAAAGATGGGGTGACTCGTTGAAGAAAGACCACCTGACTCGGAAAATCTACCTGACTCATCATCATGAGAAGAGAGGTTCACACGTGCATTGTTACAAGGGGTGACAAAAGAGTAAGCAGATAAATGATCTACTGATGTTAAGCCCAAGGTGATCGCTGAAGGGAGGTCAAGCGAAACATCAGGGGAAGTCTCCAAGGGGACTTCCACCGAGGGTCTCATGGATGATGATAGGTAGAAAATGGTGGAAAAAGGTTCTGTCATCTCGACATCAGGAGGGGGAATGTCAATGGGAGCATTCGTGTCCTCTGGTTTTGCCGAAGTAAAATGTGCAAACAAGGGAGCGGTGGACTCATTTTTCTTGGCCTCCAATTGGCGAACTACCACTAGAGAGGTGCGAAAGTCCTCGAGGCGGGGACAAAGGTGGGTATAATGGCCATGGAGATCACACAAAGCATAGGGGTGATTGGTGTGAATAGTCTTAGGGTTATTGGCTGCAGTCAAGGAAGGAGCAAAGGTTTCCGGGACCGTAGACTTAGGGAATGCGATGTTAACCATGGGCTTGAGATGAGGCAACTCTGGACAAGTATGGGTGGCATGACCGACAACATCACACAAAGCACACTAGATGGTATGCTTTGGAGGCCAAGGAGGGGAAGGGTTTTTCGGGGAAACCTTGTCTTTTGATGTCGTCTTGCAAGAATTTCCCTTCTTACCTGAAGCGATCGCAACAGGAGGTGGTTCTTGTTGAGGTGGTTGAGGCATTGTTGCAGCGAGAGAAGTCATTGGGACCGGTTGAACTGGGGTCAAAGTAAGATAAGGTTTGGGTTGACCAGGCAGGGTAGCGACTGGGGGATCAAGGTACAAGATGGGAATCCCCAAGGTCAAGTTAGGGAGAGAGAGGGTAGCCATGACAGGTACCATGTACACTCTTGGGGGGGGAGCTAGGAACGGTATCTGACCAGAGGGGTAATGGCTAGGCGGGACGACTCCTAAATGGTTAAGTCCTGGAGGAACCGGTATAGGAGGTTAAAGAGGCTCATGGATACCAGCTAAAAGGCCAAGAGGAGGAGGTCCAGAAGGCTGAATCAAAGGGCTAGGAGTAGGCTGTGGAGGATGAGGAGGCTACTGAGTAGCCAAGGCAGGCTTCTTGAGGGTAGCCCGAGATGATTGCATCATGGAAAAATTCGATGAGCTGGAGGAGGAAGACCAGGGAATGTACCAAGAAATGAGGAATATTTGTAAACTCCGGGTGAGACACTGGTCAGAGGATCGATGGTTTTCTTATTGGCCACTGAAGGGATGGTGGACTTAGGGGAGGTCTGAGACTTCCGTTTGTAATATGTCAACTGGTCAATGGTGAATATCTTTCCGTTATGAGGGAAGGACATCTTGCAGTGAACCATAGAAGGGGAAGTAGACATCGCATAGATGTAGCTATGACCCAATATAATTTTGTAATCTAAGGGGGCATCTATGACTTCTATGTCAACGCAAACATTCTTGCCCGCAAGAGTAATAGGAAAATTGCGGAATAAGCCAATGGGCTGGGAGGCGTGGCCATCCCACGCTCAGAGAATGATTGTGGAAAGAACCAACTTAGGTGATTCAAGTTGCTTCCAAACTGAAGCAAACATCACACAGGTGGATGCCCCCTCATCAATAATGCACCGGGAAATGTTGGCGTTCTGGATCTTGACTGGGATTTGGAAGGAAACGAAAGCAGGGAGAGGAGGATTTTCTGCCCGATCAACATCGAAGGCAATCAATCAATCATCAGAAGGATCTACAATGCCCATGGTAGATAGTAGAGTTTTTCATTGTGAAGGGTAGTATTGGAGGAGTTCCAGCATTGAAATGGCAGCAGGAGATTGCGCCAAATCATCTACTATGTTATACGAATGGGCAACCTTTCCATAAGCAGGATTTCGGTGTAGTGGTCCTTTAGGGATCTTGGTATGAACCTTGGTTGAGGGATATGCAAGGGACCATTAGGTTTCGAAAGAGGCTCTGCAGAGATTGAAGGAGGTGGCTCGGGGACAGACGTAGCAGGAGGCTTGTTGTACTGATGGGACCGAATCTAAAGATTGATGTCTACGGTTAGAGGTTGAGCAAAGTTCATCATGAGAATCTGGTAATCGAAGGTACCAGATGGAAGAGGTTGAGTGGCCACCTGTCCTTCAAGTGGTTGGGTAGCGAGAAATCCTTGCTGAGGGAAAGGATTAGTGAGCACAACCAGCTGACTAGGCACAACTTAGGAGGGACAAAAGGGGAGGCTAGCTGTCCTCGCAATGTTTCTTGAGACTCCCACATCTGCTTCATCTATTCTAAAAGAGGAAAATAGTGCATGTAATGACCATAAACACCATGACAAGAACAAGGTTGGTTCGTGGGAATAGGCCTGTCCTGCTTGGGCTGAGTGCCGTGTTACTAGTTAGCAGTGTTAGGTGCATTATTTTGAGGATTAGGTCTAGGATTACCAGGAGTAGATTGATTTTGAGTGCCTTTCCTCGTCTCTTTGGAGGAAGGAGGATTAGTCGCACCCTACTGTGCATACACCTGCCCCTGAGGGGGCAGTGGTTGCTATTGTAGGGGTTGAGAAGGCAAGGGAGGTGGAGGTGCTAATTTTGGAGGAGCTGGAGCACTAGGCTGTGGATACAGATAATAAGGAGGTTGGGTAACAGTGCGGTAGACAGGAGGTTGGGAAAAATAGGACGCATGTCGTATCCTGGATATGTGCTACTGGGAGAGGGAAAAGTGCAGGAGGTGCTGCCCCCCCCCCCCCCAAGGAAAACCATATCCCATGGGAGGTTGAGTGTATGGATTAGAGAGAGCTCCAATGATACCGTCAGCAGCACGAGGTGCCCCCGGTGCACTGGCACCACCGGATCTAGGAAGATCAGGTAGAATATTATAAACATAACCTGAATTAGTGTATATCAGGTCATATTTTAATGCCATTTGGAGAGCGACTTCTTTGGTTTGAGTAAAATGCGATGCGACATCTTTCCCGGTAGGAGGCAAGAGAGATATAAGGAACCAGTCCATTTAGACATGATCTTTGAACATAGAGGCTTGATGTAGGCTCTTTCTTCTCTGCCATTCCTGGACATGATTGGATAGGCGGGTCACAGATGATTGACGGAAAGAAGTCAAAAGTTCGATACCAGTGTCATAACGAAGGGGAAGCTAGAAGTAAGACAAAAAAGCCCAGGCAAGAGTCACAAAGGTGGTATGAGAGGAAGGGGCCTGATCAACATACCACTTAGAAGCTTCACCAGTAAGCGTACATTGGAACAAACGAAGATGGACAGAGTCATCAGTAATGGAGTTAGACGAACACCACATGTGGAAAGATCGAACATGATTTGTAGGATCTTCGCCAACAAGACCTTCAAACTTGGGGATGTCGGAAGGGAGCTTGGTTGGAAATTTAGGCCAACCAACATCATGATGTATAGGGTCATTTATTAACTGGTCAAAATCGAGAAGGCTGAGGTGTGCCATGTAGGGGAGCAAGGGTGCAGCTGGGGTAGTGTCCATTGCGGTCGCACTAGTGGTATTCCCAACATTAGGTCCGGGGTTACCACCAGCATTAGGTCCTGTACTAGACATGGTGAAGGTGACAGGGGGAGAACCGAGGGAAAAACGAGAAGGAGAACCCAATGAACCAGAAGAAGAGTCAGAGTGCAGACTCGGTGGAGGACTATCTCGAATCCTATGCAGAGGAGTAAGTCTTCCAACTGGAAATTGAGGATGACGGCCATGAAGTCTCTGGGATAAACGCCTTGGTGGTGAAATGATGATGACACAAACATTTCACAATGGAAAAAGAGACCAACAAGGGCAGGGAGGTGCAGGATCAACTGATTACAATGTTGAAACAAGGGCAGAGAGGTGCAGGATCAATTGATTTCAATGTTCTAGAGTCTTTACTTGGTGGTGTTAACCAAACCCTTTTTCACTTAGGGTGTGTATGTAAAGTGTGTAAATTTTAATTTTTAAAGCCAAACCTTTGTAGAGAAAAAGAAAAAGTGTGTTGTGTAACTGTAAATAAACCTGCAGATAACAGTATATGAAACTAAAATAACAGTAAATAAACAACTAATAATGCAACAATCTAAACCCAAGGAGGTGGGCCTATTAACAAGTAGTTTGTAGGTGGGAAAAAACTAGTCAAAACACACCAAAATAGCCAATAGATCTAAGGTCGGGAGGGACAGGGATCTAAAGGTCAAAATATGTTGGAAAGTGGTGCAAAAAACAACAACAAATCAGAGGAAAAATTGTTGTAAATGAGGTGGCAAAAGGCTATCTCCTGGAGGGAGACGGAGTGAACCCTAGAGGAAAACCTAAAAAAATCTAAATGAGGTGATTTATATGGATAACAAGCCAATCTGAAGAGGATCTGAAGTTGAGGTATCAGATCTGAAAAATGGTTGAACGCTCTGAAAATTTTAGACAACCTGCAGCAGCTAAAACTCTTCCACAAAGTGTGGAGGGTATCGAAGCCCTAGGGTGCTAGGTTCCCACTTAATTGATTAAAAAATAACAAGTAAATGTCTAAAACAGGTGGAGACGAAGGTCAGACAACCCTGAACAGAGGCCGAGACAAACCTAGAAAACTTTTAGAAAAAATCCCACAAAAATTCTAGGTCGCAGTTTTTGACTTGTTTTTTGCAGAGGTCACAGTTTTTGGGTTGTTCCCGCTTCCTAAAGCTCTAGGTCGTAGGTTTTGGGCCAAAAAGTGTGACCTCCACTTCTGGCACTTTCGGCGGCAGATTTCAGAAAAAAGTGTTGTCTCAGTTGCGGCTGATGTCTGTCACCTACCAAAAACACACAGAAGTTAGATTTTTTAATGTTTTAGGGTTTTATAGGTTAAAAAAAACATCAAGAAAAGAAAAAAAAAGAGGCTAAAGAGAAATCTTAGGGTTTGATGCAGCTGGATATGCAAGGATCAGAAAAACAACAGAGGTCATAATCGTAAACCCGTGTGGAGTCGCGAGTTGTTAATATGAATCTTAATTCCAAGCGTACAAAAAAATACCACTTTATCTGTGCATAAAAAAAAACCCTAACAAAAAATATGGCTGCCAATATCCTTAGATCTGTAGTTAGGTGATCAAGAAAAATGCTGCAAAAATCTAGATCTTTACATTAGAAGACATTAAACAGTAGAAAAAAATAAGATTTACTCCATGCATCCAATAGAAAAGACAAGAATATGTTGAATGAATTTTGTATTAATGGCACCTGGGAGGAAAACATAGAAGCGTGTTACCAGTTCTTCTCAATGGGATGGGTTCTTGTAAGTCCTTAGCACTTCAGATCTAAAATTCCTCTCTCTTGATGGTGTAGAAAACCTAGACAAAAATGGTAGCAAAATATGACTATGATGGTGGATCAAAGTCAGACCAAAAGTATAGATCCAGAGTGATCTTTAGGCAACAAAAGGTGGTAAATGAATGGGAAAACCCTTCTATTTATAACAAAATATTGAGTTAGTCTAGATATTGGTGCATAATTAAAATATTATAAACCAAATCAAGATCCAACTTTTATGGAATATTTTATTATATTTGTTGGAGGGAAAAGGAATTTGACTTGGGTCAAATCCCTTTATTTGTAAATAATAAATAAATAAATGATTTATTTATCATTTTAAGGATGAGGTTGAATAATAATTAAATAAATAATGATTTATTTAATTATTTAAGGGTGATTTAGTCATATTTAATAAAGAATATTATTTAAATAAGGTTTAAATGATTATTCTTAGAAAATAATAAGATAAATAATGATTTATCTAATTAATTTCCTTGTTTTGGGTTAAATATAACCAGGAATATTAATTAAATTGTTGTTTAACTAATTATTCCTTGAGGAAAATCAAACAAATGTAGATTTATTTAATATTTCATCATTAAAGGTGGTTTATTAAGTTATTTTCATAGTGCAAACAATTTTACTTATGGAAAAATTGGTCTTACATGGTGTACTTGGGTCCATCTAATGATAATAGGTTAGATGACCAGAAAATGGTGTAACACGAAGAAAATGAAAAATGACACAAATGGAGTCCAAAGTGAGAATTTATTGGATCATGGAGAAACACAGACTGAGGAAATTCCTACCAATCATAAAGAAACAAAGACTGAGGAAACTCTCACCAACTTTGCAGGGACTCAAATGGAAGGGATCCTCACTAACTCTGTGGAAACACAAATATATTGTACCCTTTTTGTGGTCATAGTGGAAGTAGCAAACTAAACAGACTTGTTGATGACCATCAATAAGGCCACTCAGAATAAATTTGGGCAACATAATACAAATATAACCATAAATATAAAAATGCAGTAGAAATAACACTTTATTTCATTAATATCAAAGAACTAAAATCTATTTACAGACAAAATGGAAATAAACAAGCTAGGGCGCTGGTAGCTTATCTCTCAGAAGATATGTGGTGGCTACAAGCCTCTGAAATCTGTGTTAAAATGAGGCTTGAAGGCCTATATATTATTGAGAAACAATTGAAAACTGTAAACATCCAAAAACCTAACCCTAGGAGATGAAACGCCAGAATATGAGCCCCGTTAGGGTAAATTGGTACATTAATTTCCCAGGGTCCAAACATTCACATACTATCTCCATTTGACGCACATGATACATCGTTAGAAATATCTATCCGAGGACTACAATTGGTGATTGTGAATATTGATTCCAAATTAGAATTAGATGAGCTAGAAAAGTGATGCCCAAAAAATGTCATTCAGGGCCTCAAAAAGGCTCTAGAAGTTCACGACCCAAAAAACTGCTAAAAATAGTAAACTCTGCTACTATTAAGGAAAATGAAAAACTGAAAGAAACAATGGTGTGGCACCAAGTGGAATAGGTAGGTGGCCGCTAATATCCACCTCGATAATTCCTCGCCACTTAGGAAGCACTAGTCCCCATTCCGTTGAGTTTCTCCATGAGATGAGGAAACTTATGCTGAACTTGTTCCCTGGTGAACCACTTGCCCTGGTGCAGGAGTTGGCAACTTTGACCACCCGATACAATTGGATCTTCTGCTAGCGAGTGTTATCGATTTTCATATCCATGATACAATATATGATGGCCTGTACCATGCATTGTGGGTTTAACTCTGTTGGTGTGAGTTGTTTTGCAATGTCAAAGGTGTCTAATAGACGTGGGAAATAGGGTCGAAGGCAGTCCAAATTAAATACTGGGTGAAGACCAAGGAATGGTGGAATGATGAGCTCAAAGGAATTATTCCCTACATGCTTGGTGATGGTGTATGGCCCATATCGGAATAAGTGAAGCTTGCGGTGGGGTCCAGTGAGGCGCTCCTTCTAGAAATGTAGCCACACTTTGTTGCCCACCTGGAAGTGGTGTGGCACTCGATGTTGATCATGTCATTGCTTGTACTTAGCATTAGCTCTGTCCAATATTTCCTAAACCTAATGACAGATGTGCTGAATATGCTCAATGAAGTTGTTTGCTTTGTCATCTTCAAACTAGAGATGAGCCCAATCAGCCTGAGTAGCCATAAATGGCATGGCTCTATCAATGGTGTAAGTGGTTGAAGCCCCAGGCCCACGTGAAAGGGGTTGTGGCCAGTTGAGCTGTGGAGAGCCTAGCTATAAATGTGTTGTACATAGGGAAGGCTCTCATCCCATGTGTTTGGATGCTTTGAATTGTACATGCATGGAATGTGTATAGTCATCATGTTGACGACCTCTATCTGGCCATCGGTTTGGGGATGGAAAGATGTGGACTTGGTGAGCTTGGTGTCCAGCATTCACTAGAGGCTGGACCAAAATGTGCTAAGGAACCTGTAGTCCCGATTTGAGATGATAGACTGTGGGATCCAAAAGTGCACCCACATGTGTTCAAAGAAGAGTTTAGTAATGAGTTATGTTGCAATATTCTTCTTGCAGGCCGACATAATGACCATATTCGAGAATCTATCGATGACCATGAAAACACAGTCATTTCCATGCTTAGTATAAGGAAGGCTCGACATGTAATCCATGGAGATGGATTCCCAAGGTCGACTAGGAGTAGGTAGTGGAGTATAGAGGCCTTGCTTCTTGATGCTCAGTTTGGCAATGGAGCAAGCAGTGCAGTATCTAATGTACTTCCCAACATCCTGTCGATGATTAGGCCAATACAAATACTTATACAGTACTGCCACTGTTTTCTCGACCCCGAAATTCCAAGCGATTCGACTGTAGTGTGCGTCCAAAATCATCTTGGCACACTCGTTGAAGGAACAAGAAGGTGTCCCAAGTGACATAGCAATGCATCCTGGAGATGAAAATTTGGAACTTGTGTACCCTCCAAGAGTGTCTTGTATATGTGGCCTAATTCCAGATCACTCTTGTAGAGAAGTAGCCAATCAGAAGTCTCGTGCCCACAAGAGTTGAGAACGGTGGTTAGCGCCACGATTGGTGGGCAGCTGAGGCAATCTACAACATTATTGGTGCTGCCCTTCTTATACTTGATGTTCAAATGAAATTGTTGCAGATATGTGGACCAATTCTGATGGCAACCATTCTTAAAATTCCCTTGTGTCTGTATGAAGTACAAGGTGTTAGGGCCTAAATCTACCTCAGGCCGAGAAAAGCAGAATCTAGGGTAACATCAAACCATGCTTAACCTGGTAGCTAGTCCTACCAGGTCGGGAGAGGGCTCTTTCCTTGTCAATCTCAGAAAAGATGGCCAATGAAAGCTTGAGATAACTTGATGTGAAGATTGATTTTAGGCTAGGTATGTGTGCAAAAGATTTTAATTGAATTTAATGATGTTTTTTTGGCTCAAATGGAAAGCCATATTTTGGGTCTGGGAATGAGGCTCAGTTTTGCAGAGATCTCAATGGGGCAAGGCAGGCAATTGATTTGACACTTCAAATTGAAAGAAATGGAGAGGTTTAGATAGGTGAGGAGTTGAATAAGGCAAGAAACCTTTAGGGGTCCTCTTCAAATAGCTGAAAACATATATAACTAAGCAAACCCCAGGTAGAGCACTGCAATTTCAATGGATTCTACCTTTATCCTTGTTTGTTTTAGTTAAGAAGAAATAACAGAGAAAATGGCATAAATAAAACACAAGTAAACTTAAATTTATAGGGAGAAACACAATATCAAAGCGAGATGCCACATGAATCCCATAGAGTGTTGCAAGCCCTGGTCTATTCCTTTGCCAAACTGCAGAGATGAATGTACAACAATGCTCAAAGCATTCCCAAAAGTCCAACAATGCTAATGACTGAGAAAACATAAGATATAGGAAAAAAAAAAATCATCCTAGCCTCTAGGGGTCGAGCTCATGAGTTTATGAGCTATTCCAAAAAATTCTAAACTGATAACTAAAAGGTAGGCAGTGGAACAGGTTGCCTCTAAAAACTAGGGTACTGATTCATTTAGTTACAAACTACTTTTCCATGGATAAATCTACCTCTATGAATGAAAATTTAGCATAATTACATCAAGATCCATCAAATTAAATTCAATTACATCATGAGTTTGACATTAAGAAGGAGAAAAGTCAAACTGTGAAAAAACTAGGCGAAAAACAGAGTTTTTGACAAAAAATGAGCAAAATTCCTCCAATGCGCCGCACTGATTTCCCTATGCATAGTGCCTTTTTGCAGCTGATTTTGGAGGTCTTCCTGGTGTCCAAATTTTCTCCAAGTGGGTTTAATTTCCAGCACAAGTGGAAATTTTGATTTTGGCCTCCATTTTCCCCTCCAAAATTGAGTTCTCCCAACACTGCTTCCTGTGTGTCCAAAAAGGGGCAGAAAGGTCATTTTTGGGGTGTTTTTGACCTCTTTGGGGGCTCAAAACCTGTCAAAATTTCTTGCCCATTGGTAGGCATGCATATTTTTCCATGAAAAATCCAAAATTTTTTATTTTTCATCAAAAGGAGTCCCCCATCAAAAGCGAGTACCAGGTGGCGCGGCGCATTGGGTTGAAAACTCTGTTTTTTAAGGCAAAATTTCCAAAATTCATCTCAATGCGTAGCGCCTTTTTGCAGGAGAATTTTGGAGGCCTTACCTGTGTCCAAATTGGGATTGGGATAGCTCGTTGGAAATATTATTGAGTCTAATTTCCAAACAAACTTTAATTTTTCAATTTGGAGTTCATTTGCCTTGTCAAAAATCAAATCTCCCAAGACTGGTCAAAATGTGAAAAATGGGGCTGCCTAAAGGAAAAGTGCTCTTGCAGTCAACTTTTGAAGGTCTTCCTCAACCCCAAATTGATCTCATGATAGCTCGTTGGAAATATCTTTGTGTCTTGTTATCATTTGAATTATCAAGCAAGTCATTAGGCCAACCAAGCTAGAAGAAATCTTGATTTTCCCAAGGTCACTTCAGAGGTGCATCAATTCTTCTGAGGCAACTGTATTTTTGCCATTTTTCTAAAACCATGACACCTGTGTAAAATGTGAAGGAGGTTTTTCTTCCGCGGCCTATTTTGGACAAAAACCTCTCTCAGTGTTCTCAAATTCATCTTTTCTTGCTTAGAAACATCATTTTAGTAAAACCTATCCTGATGTGTGGAACAAGGGATTTGTCAAAATGAAGCGAAGTGAAGGGGATAAGGGGCTTCTAAATTCTTGAGAAAATTTTGGGAAGTAGGGAGGGATTTTAGGAAGTAGGGGAAAGTGGAATTTTAGAGATTGAGTGAGGGGAAGAGGTCCAAAATTGCAAAACACGGGCCTAGCATAAAAAATTGCCAAGTTGTAGCAAGAAACTAGGGTTTGTGTGAAAATGAGGAATTTGGGGGATATCGGTGATGGGAAGTGTTTAATAAGGTACATTAAGGATAGGGGAAGGTGTATGAACATCAAGATACAAGTTTTACTGATGATTTGACCATCCAAGAGAAATTACCTTCAAAACCCCAGGAGAGGGAAATGAACCTTACCTAGGCACAACTAAAGCATGAACAAGGTGTAAAATGACCTAGTGGAACTTGAAATGATGATGAAAACCTATGAATGATGGAACACTCATCTGAATGGTGACATGGACCGACATTTGGACAACTTTTACAGGAGTAAAAGAAAACCCTAGACCTAATACCTAGTGACCAAATTTTACTTGAAGACTCACTGAAATGACAAAATTTGACCTTGACACCTTAAAATCACTTTGTAAGAGCATGTTTGATCACTGGAGGAAGGCTGCAAATACTGACACTAACATTGGCTCCAATGGGGATGGTAGCTCCTTGGAGGTGCCAAGAACTACAGATCTTTGGAAAGCAGACAGTGCCTTCATCCATTGGGCAAGGGAGTCAAAAACTCATGCTGAAATGCATGACTGAAAACTAATGAATTGACGACACAAATTGACTCTCACTCAACTTAAAAATGACTCGATACTTAAACACAACCAACAAACTGGAAAATATGCTCAATATGAAGCTTATTCAATACAACCTACTCTAGTTGTTCCATTCATCACTTGATCAAGTGAAATGAAACAACCAATACAACCAAGTAAGTATTTCAGCTGCTGTTTGAATTCTTCGCAAGTGCTCACTTATGAACAACAAGAGAGAACTATTGAAAGGAAACTCCCATGAAAACTTGGAAAAAGATCCGTTGAATGATATGGATTCTCTATCTGCCTCCAAAAACACTACATAAGGATCTTGAAGTTCATGCACACTGGGACTTATCTCATCCAATGGATTACTTCTCTTCTCGTCATACCATGAATGCAAACTTTGTTTTGATCTTTGTGACGAGACTCCTACTAAAAATGACAAAGAAACAAGCTTCCGGATCAAGTTTATATCAGCACACGTTTCAAGCTCACATGTAGTCAATGGAGAAATACTTTGACTGCAGACATCATCCAACACATCAGCTATTGGATCGTGAAAAACTTGAAAAGTCTGCTACAACCCATTTTCTATTCGTTCCGATGAGATTACATGATTTCCTACAGGCTTCTCATTTGAAGATATACTATGCAATTTACCCTTCAAAAACTGAAATGATTCAAAACAAAATGGTACGGAATCATCTTATATCATTTGATCACATGTGCCAGCTTCCATGTCTTCATCTACAACTTGACAATCAATGGCATTCGGGGGATGCAAATCTAGATATGAGAAGTCTTGAACAAGGTTTTCATTGCCCTCAAGATGGTTCAGATCAAGACTTGTCGACAGTTGATTTTGGATTGCATGAATGTTGTCTCTGATGAACTGAAACGAGGCAAAACAAAAAGGCAAAGATCCTTCACTTACTTCAAAATTCGTTGCACTTTCCTTGTCATTTCCATAGCTGATATGTGATGGCTGAACGTTGTATTCGAGCTGCTGAAAGTGAACTTCTTCCTCCCAGAAACTAGCTGTTGATTTGTCTGCAAGATTAGCTTCTGTTTGGAGAACATAATCATCATCATACTGATCAAACTGAGGCAAATCATCAGTATAAAACACATCATCAAGAATACATGTCATATCGACAGCTCTCTCTTCTCCAAGATGATCTCTAAAACAATCATTATCAGATATATGACAACTGGGATAAGAAACAAAATGTTTTGGATCAACAACTTGTTCTTCTTCAGTCAGTGAGCCATGGGCTTGAAAATTATACTCATTCCTTGTGATGATCCTCTGCATCATCTCTTCCACTGCACTTACCAAAATGTCAAGCTTTACCTCTAGAGATGTCGATTCCTCCGGATTTATGTTTTTCATCTCTTCATCCTTCAACTTTGCCCTTCGAATCAGAAAATGAGCCTCTACATCTACTGCACTGTTCTGCATCTCTTCAAGTGTTGCAAGATTCCTTTCTCTCAGCTGAAACTCCATTTCCGGATCAAAAGCACTCGGGTAGTGCAAGAGAGCAGATCCAAGAGGAGGCCTTATATTAATCGACATTGAAAAATATACTTGGTTAAATCTGGCAGAAAATTGTTGTCCTGTCTCCCCTGGTAGTATTTTCAACTGGTTATACTCTTCTATAATCAAGAAAGGGTTATGTCTGATCACCCACCTGTCGAGGAAAAATTTGACAAATTGCTGGAAATTTGAGATGCTTGCATCAGGCAGGGTTTTGAACCAACTCTTGACTTTTCCTTGCAAAGAAAGAGAAAAAAAGCCTAATATTGAAATCCTCTTTATCAACTTCAAAAGGGTCAAGAAAAGACTGAAAATTTAGAACATGTCTCTCAGCAGTGATGTTGTCGCGTTCACCATCAAATCTTGGTAGATATAGGTCATGATTTTTAGGGAAAGCATGGGATATAGGAGGTAAAATCAAAGGCTTGTAACGATCTGGAATTTTAAAAGGTATAGGGGTATGTACAGAAGGTATAGAATCTGTCGTGGTCTCTTGAAACTCATCATTTTGAAGACGGTCATCACAAGATTCAAAAAAAGGGTCTTGATCAAGCTCAAAGGCATGCAAATCTTTGGTATTTACAATCTTCAAAGGGAAAGAGTCAACTACAGGCCGAGGGTCTTTTCTCAAATACAATATACTTTGCAAAGCCTTCTTGACATTCTCGGGAAAAGAGAAGAAATAATTTATGACAAAGAACAAAATGTCTTGGATGAAATCCCAACTTGAATACCTGATCTTTCCATATTGTCCTTTCACGTTTCTGCTGGTCACGTTCATCCTCCAGTGGAGTCCTTGGATCTGATCTAGAAACTGATTTAGAGTTGCCAGGTGAATGATTTCAACCTTCCGATGTCTGATCATTGTCCACCATCAACAATTAGATCTGAACTTGATTAGATTTTATTGAGGAAACCAAATGTTCAGTTCATAAACTAGACTGGAGATTGACTGAAGCAACATTCATCTACTTTCGCTAATGAAAAGCAAGAGTGTTTTGAAGGCTACCTGGCTAACTTCAGGCTTCTTCTGTAGTTTATAAAGAAAAAAAAAAAAATTTCTTCCCCAGTATGGTCGCCACTATGTTAGGGCCTAAATCTACCTCAAGCTGAGAAAGGCAGAATCTAGGGTAACATCAAACCATGCTTAACCTGGTAGCTAGCCCTACCAAGTCGGGAGAGGGCTCTCTCCTTGTCAATCTAAAAAAATATGGCCAATGAAAGCTTGAGATGACTTGATTTGAAGACTTATTTTAGGCTAGGTATGAGTGCAAAAGAGTTTGATTGAATTTAATGATGTTTTGTTGGCTCAAATGGAAAGGCAGATTTTGGGTCTGGGGAATGAAGCTCAGTTTTGCAAAGATATCAATGGGGCAAGGCAGGAAATTGATTTGACACTTCAAATTGAAAGAAATGGAGAGGTTTAGATAGGTGAGGAGTTGAAGAGGGCAAGAAACCTTTAGGGGTCCTCTTCAAACAGCTGAAAACATAGATAACTAAGCAAACCTTAGGTAGAGCACTGCAATTTCAATGGATTCTACCTTTATCCTTGTTTGTTTTAGTTAAGAAGAAATAAGAGATAAAATGGCATACATAAAACACGAGTAAACTTACATTTACAGAGAGAAACATGATATCAAAGAAAGATGCCACATGAATCCCATAGAGTGCTGCAAACCCTGGTCTATTCCTTTTCCAAACTGCAGAGATGAATGTACAATAATGCTCAAAGCATTCCCAAAATTCCAACCATGCTAATGACTGAGAAAACATAAGATATAGGCAAACAACAACGCATCCTAGCCTCTAGGGGTCAAGCTTATGAGTTTAGGAGTTGTTCCAAAAAATTCTAAACTGAGAACTAAAAGGTAGGCAGTGGAACAGCTTGCCTCTAAAAACTAGGGAACTGATTCATTCAGTTACAAACTACTTTTCCATGGATAAATCTACCTCTATGAATGAAAATTTAGCATAATTACATCAAGATCCATAAAATTACGTTAAATTACATCATGATTTTGACATTAAGAAGGAGAAAATTCAAACTGTGAAAAAACTAGGAGAAAAATAGAGTTTTTGACCAAAAATGAGCAAAATTCCTCCAATGCGCCGCGCTGATTTCCCTATGCATAGCGCCTTTTTGCAGCTGATTTTGGAGGCCTTCCCGGTGTCCAAATTTTCTCCAGGTGGGCTTGTTGGAAAGGTATGCCTGTCTAATTTCCAGCACAAGTGGAATTTTTTAATTTTTCCTCCAATTCCCCTTCCAAAATAGAGTTCTCCCAACACTGCTTCCTGTGTGTCCAAAAAAGGGCAGAAAGGTCATTTTTGGGGTGTTTTTGACTTTTTTGGGGGCTCAAAACCTGTCAAAATTCCTTTTCCATTGGTAGGCATGCATATTTTTCCATGAAAAATCCAAAAATTTTGATTTTTAATCAAAAGGAGTCCCCCATCAAAAGCGAGCGCCAGGTGGCACGACGCATTGGGCTGAAAACTTTGTTTTTTAAGGCAAAATTTCCAAAATTCATCTCAATGCGTAGCGCCTTTTTGCAGGGGACTTTTGGAGGCTTTCCCGGTGTCAAAATTGGGCGTTGGATATATTTTTTGAATTATTATTGAGTCTAATTTCCAACCCAACTATAATTTTTCAATTTGGAGTTCATTTGCCTTGTCAAAAATCAAATCTCCCAAGACTGGTCAAAATGTGCAAAATGAGGTTGCCTAAAGGCAGAGTGCTGTTGCAGTCAACTTTTGAAGGTCTTCCTCAACCCCAAATTGAGCTCATGATAGCCCATTGGAAATATATTTGTGTCTAGTTATCATTTGACTTATCAAGAAAGTCATTAGGCTAGCCAAGCTAGGAGAAATCTTGATTTTCCCAAGGTCACTTCAGAGGTGGATCAATTCTCCTGAGGCAACTGTATTTTTGACATTTCTCTAAAACCATGACACCTGTGTAAAAAGTGAAGGAGGTTTTTCTTCCTTGGCCTATTTTGGACAAACTGTTCTCTCATTTTTCCCAAAACCATCTTTTCATGGTCAGAAACATCATTGGAGTAAAACCTATCTCGATGTGTGGAACAAGGGATTTGTCGAAATGAAGCGAAATGAAGGGGATAAGGGGCTTCTAAATTCTTGAGAAAATTTTTGGAAGTAAGGAGGGATGTTAGGAAGTAGGGGAAAGTGGAATTTCAGAGATTGAGTGAGGGGAAGAGGTCCAAAAGGGAAAAACACAGGCCTAGCTTAGAAAATTGCCAAGTTGTAGCAAGAAACTAGGGTTTGTGCGAAAATGAGGAATTTGGTGGATCTCAGTGATGGGAATTGTTTAATAAGGTACATTAAGGATATGGGAAGGTGTATGAACATCAGGATACAAGTTTTGCTGATGATTCGACAATCCAAGAGAAATTACCTTCAAAACCCTAGGAGAGGGAAATGAACCTTACCTAGGCACAACTGAAGCATGAACAAGGTGTAAAATGACCTAGTGGAACTTGAAATGATGATGAAAACCTCTGAATGATGGTACACTCATCTGAATGGTGACATGGAATGACATTTGGACAACTTTGACATGAGTAAAAGAAAACCCTAGACCTAATACCTAGTGACCAAATTTTACTTGAAGACTCACTGAAATGACAAAATTTGACCTTGACACCTTAAAATCACTTTTTAAGAGCATGTTTGATAACTGGAGGAAGGATGAAAAGACTGAAACTAACACAAGCGTCAGTGGTATGTGTGGATGACCATTTCCTTCACCAAAATGTAATGCTTCCATTGGTGGTATGCCTACACAATAGAATACATTTCTTTGTCATAAGTGGGATACTTGTGGACTGTGTCGGATAGTGTCTCACTGTGATATTCCACTGGATGTCCCTATTGAGTAAGAACGACCCCAATAGCATAGTCAGAGGCATTTATCTCATTATCAAATGGTTGTTGCAAGTCTGGTAGTGTGAGAACTGCGGCTTGGTAGAGGCGATGTTTCAATTCTACGAACACCTTCTATTGAGATTCCTACCAAAATAATTTTTCTTTTGCTCCTCCCTTGGTGACTTGACTCAACGGCCAAGTGATATGAGAGAATCCCAACACCAACCTGCGGTATAAATTAGTAAGACCCAGAAAGCTGTGAAGCTCTCCTAGAGTGGTTGGGGCTGGCCAATCCTGAATTACTTGGATCTTGGTTGGATCCACATGCACCCCCTGTTCATCAATAATGTATCCTAGATACTGAACCTGGGTGATGCCAAAAGTGTACTTCTCCAAATTGGCACACAACTTGCGTTATCGCAGTGTTTAGAGGACTTGTCGGATGTGGTGGAGGTGGTCTTCCAAAGTCTGGCTGAAGATCAAGATGTCATCCAAGTACAATACTACAAATTAGTTGGTGAATGGCTACAATATGTCATCCATAAGCCTCATGAAGGTTGTGGGAGCATGCGTCAACCCGAACAACATGACCAGCCATTCGAAAAGGCCCCCGTTGGCTTTGAAGGTAGTCTTCCACACATCAGATGTTTTGATTCGTACTAGGTGATACCCAGACTTCAAGTCAATATTGCTGAAATATTTCTCCCCTTTGAGTTGATCCAGAAGGTCATCAATCTATGGGATCGGGTACCTATTCCAGACAGTGATCTTGTTCAGCACCCGATAGTCAATACAAAGTCTCTAAGTCCCATCCTTCTTCTGCACTAACATGATCGGGCTCCCACAAGGTGATGAAGTCGGCCGAATGTTACCTTTCTACAGTAGCTCCTGAATCTGCCTCTTGATTTGATTTTTCTCCATAATAGAGCACTGATAGATTGGCCTATTGGGCAGTGGTGCACTCGGGGTTTGATCAATGGGGTGCTTGACCTGATAGTGCAGAGGCACCCCTGCGGGTGAGGTGAATATGCCCCCATACTCCTCCACAACCTTGTCCATTTTTTTTGTCATGTCGAGGATCCCTATCGAGAGGTCATGGCCAGAGTATTCTTCTTTCCCTAGGGGAGGATCATCAGGAAAATAAATTTCCGAGTTTTGGAAATGAGCTCTCTGCATTTTTTTGCAGTAACCAAAGAGATAGCTGCAGGCGGTGGTACCTCTGGTATCCTGTACAAATTATTTCCTAAAGTAACAATAACAACATGAAGCTCGGACTCTTACACAAAATGTCATTTCCAGAAGTATGGTTGGCCTAATAATACATCACAAACATCAATAGGAGCAATACCACATAATACCTCATCTCTGAAGGGCTTGATGTTGTAGTGAAGGCGACACTACTGGCTGACACATAGATCTCGTCCTTAGTGAAGCCACCCGATGTTTATGACCGTGGGTGTGATGTGGTCAGTAAGCCCAAACACTTCATGACCTCTGATGAAATGAGTCTCTTTTGGCTCCCATTGTCGACAATTAATTGTAGTGGGGAACCCTTTACCCACATCTGAGAGTAGAAGAGATGCTCCTCCTCCTCTAGATATTTCGGTTCCTCCTTCTGGATATTTGTAGTGGCAACAGTGGAATTAGGATTGGCATCAATAATATGATTCCCTTTCTTATTCCCCTTGTTGCGTTATGATTCAGAGTTGGAGCATGCATCTGATTCAGAAGCCCTCATCTCAGCCACCAGTGACTGCTTGGCCCAACACTCACTTGTGTTGTGAGTGGATCTCTTATGGAAATCACACCACTTTCTCGTGTCCTTCTTCGGCTTCATGGTGTTTTTCTTTTATTGCAGCTTTGGTAGGTTATCTTGGGCCACCATGCCTTGGATTTTTCATTTTTTCTAGGGTTTGGGGGAACGTTTCCCTTTATTTTTATTCACAGATCCAAAGTCTCGCTTCTTCTGTTTGAATTTATTCTCAATCTTGGCAGCATACCAGTATTTTGTACCAAGAAAGGAGATTTCGAGGAACTCCATTTCCTCCTGATTCTATTTGTGTAGAGAACTGTTGTACTTCAGCAGCAAATTTTTCTCTGAATATTCTATACCCAGCTTTGTGCGTAAGGTATGGAACAAATTTGTCAGGACATGTACATCTTGATCCCTTTGCTGCCGCACCATAGTCCATTGTATGTACTTTTCCCCATATCTCCCCACGAGATAATATTGTTCCTTAATGGCATCTCAGTAAGAATTCTAAGTGGGTATGGCCGAGAACAGAGAGGGTTCCACCTCGTCCTTTTTCTCATTGTAAGTTTCCCGCCAATCCTTGGCATGGTGGGTAGCTTTGAGGAGTGCAAAAATAATCTTCTCCCAATTGGAAAAAGTCATGAACTGAGAAATATCCTTCTAATAGATTCAACCATCTATCTATGACATTTCCATCTATTTGGCCCTCAAATATGGGAATGTCAAAGTTTACTTGTACCTCAAAAGGAGTTGCGCCTCGAGAGTGGCTGCTGGATGCAGATGTGTCGCCAGTGGGTAGTTGTTGAGGATCTGGGAAAATTTATCCATCATCATGTTCCTTTGTTTTTCTAGGGCCTCCTCGAGTAATATTTTGATAGGATCTCCTGCTCACTCATCTTCCTTTTCATCCCCCATGGGTGCTCTTTGGGTTTTGCGAGATTGATCTTGCAAAGGTTCAACCAGATCGAGCCCTAACTCCTTATACCCCGACCTCGTTGGGCACATGTAAAGAAGGATTGAGAAAGAGAATACCACTATGATACCACTGGTCCTGATTTATGTAGGAATGCAAGAGAATACACACATAACCATAAATATAAAAATGCAGCAGAAATAGCACGTGATATCATTAATATCAAAGAACTAAAATCTGTTTACATACAGAATGGAAATAAACTAGCTAGGGCGTTGGTAACTTATCTCTGAGAGATATGTGATGGCTATAGGCCTCTAAAATATATGTTACAATGAGGCTCGAAGGCCTATATATTATTGAGAAACAATGGAAAACCCTAAAAATCCAAAAACCTAATCCTAGGAGAAGAAATGCAAGAATATGGGCCCCATCGAGGTAAATTGGTACATCAATTTCCCGGGGTCGTAACTTTGCCATTATATCTTTGTTTGATGCACATGATACATCATCATAAATATCTATCCGAGGAATACAAATAATGACCACGAATATCAATTTGGGAATAGAATCATATTCATCGAAGAAGCGACACCCAAAAAACGTTGTTTAGGGCCTAAAAAAGGCTCCAGAATTTCAGGACAAAAAAAAATGCTAAAAGTAGTAAAATATGTTGTTATTAAGGAAAATATAAAACTGACAGAAACAATGGTGGTGTCCCAAGTGGAATAGGCGGGTGGCCACCAATATCCACCTGGATCACTTACTCTCACTTAATCAGGGATACCAACATCCAATTATTAAATAGGGAAATGGAAACACATGAAAAATTCTCGAAACAATACCGAGGTGAAGTGATACCTTAGATAGAACATCAAGAGTTCTTATAGAAGTTCAAAGCACTATCTGATACTGAAGACAAAACCCACGCTGAGCTCAGAATGGAAACAAGGAAAATAAAGAAAATGCATTGACAAATCCAAAAAGTTGTGGATCAAACCAAGGAGATATGCTCCATCTGTTCTAATTTATTATCTTGTAGTTCTCCAGCTAATAATTATGCTCAGTTTCCACTTGAGCAATATTTGTTATTAAAAATAAAATCTATACGATTTGGGCAACCTTTTGAGTTCATTACGATTTCTGATTTTATCAAGTGTTTTCAAGAGAGAGGGGATAATTTCAAATATTTCTTATGTGAACTGTACATGCATAACTAATTTTAGAGGAAGAGAGGGATGGGAACCCTAGTCATTTCATTGGATATTTCCAATTCCAATATGTAATATTCAAAAATGGAAAAGACAGGAATATAGAACATTTGTAGGATTCCAAATTAAGAAAAAGATGAATATGGAACTAAATTCTGGAAAATGCTGGAAATGTATTGCAACTGGAAATCACACTAGGGCATCATAATCATGATCAGAAAATAATTGAATGATATCATTAAGGATCAACAACAATGTAAGTACACAATGCTCCAAAATGAATGCACTCAAGCGACAAGATGACTGAAATACATTAAAGAATTCTAGCACTGGAAAGTATAACTGTTGCTGCTCGAAACCACTGCTACTAGGAATAATATCTATGTGTGAGAGGCTACTAGAGTGCTCAAAATCATTTGGGATTTTAACTATAGATTCTACTTTAAAAACATAGAAAAACCCATAAATGTTTGGCTAGATTTTAAGTTTGGATTTTCGGCCCTTCTTGGGTTGCCTACTTCACCCCTACTGAATGACTTACACACTCCCTAGGGATGAATAATTATATAGGGATGAAATAATGATATATCAACTATAATAGCACCCAATCAGCTCAATATATGAAGGGTTGGTCCCTTCTCCCAATCTTCAATATAGAAGCTTGAGATCTAGCTCCTCCTTCCACTGCTCAAGTTGGAGTTGTACACTCCACAACTGCTAGACTAAACTCTACTGTCAAGAGGGCTGAAGTTGTAGCCTGATGCTAAATGATGGAATATAGCTCACATACTATGGGAATTATGTCTCTGAAGTGAGGGAAATACCCCTCACAAGATTCCAATATGAGACACTTGGAATTTCCTTCCTCCACTGGATCTACCTAGCTAGACTACGCAATTCCTAAAGGAACTGTGCTGCATGGAGGTATAAAATGCTGGCCTAATTTTGGATATGAAAAATTTACCCCTGGAAGACTAAGATGGAATCACAAGATGAAAGGATGAACCCTCCACCAGTTTCTTAGTTAAAATGCTAAGAACTACCTTCTTCCTATTAAACCCTAACACACAAATTGTGTAGTTTCTGAAGCTGTATGTGTAGAAGGGAGGGGATAAATGTGGTACCAATGCCAGATGATCAATGGATACTCAAAATAACCTTCCCAGAGTAGGCACTCGAAGCCCCCCATGGGCAAGGGAATGATTTCCGCTCAAGAACACCTGTGTGCTAAACAACAGAATAGACTTAGCTAAACAACTGAAGCGTGCAAAGAATGTCAAATGACAATATAATATCAAATTCCATACTAATTTTTTTTGTTGCCCTCATCTTCCTTATATGGTTGCGAGCCTTCCTTAGCCTTGCCCACTTCATAACTACGTTGCACATGTGGCCACTAGTCTCCATGAATACTGCACTATCTCTCCATTATCTCCATGATCTCTGCATTTACATTCCACTCCTCCATATGTGTGCATTCAATGCACCACTTCCTCCATCACTGCTTCGTTAATGCTCTATGATATTACTTTTATTCCTCCACTATCTCCATTATCTTCTTCATTATTCTCCATGAACTCCACTCTTCCTCCATTAATAATTCCCCCCCCCCACTCCATAATGCTGATCTACTATCTAATTAACCCACATTCACACAACAAAAGTGGATTTTATTCATCTATGAGGTTTATGGGTCCCTCCACCATTTTATTTACTTACTAAGAAAGAAAATTAAGAACCCTAATATTCCAGTTAATTTATTGGAAATTGGGAATATTACAGTCCTCCCCACCAAAATGTTTCTTGTCCTCAAGCATTTGAAAAAGTAAATTCCACAACAATCCTCCTCCCTCCAAATGAAATCCTCATATGGAAGGTTTCCCCATCTACTCCACTATGTAATTAATGTCCAGCTCCATAGCTGCCTCTCTAGAATGGCTTCCAACTGTATAGCTAGATGCCCCTTGACATGAATGAACCTTCGAGTGGCAACCATCTCCTGTTCCAGAGCCTCTTCTCTGCATGAGACATATGAAGTGAAGTGGTTCCTCCCCCCAATGGAAAGTCCCAACTCATAAAATATCTCTCCAACCCATGCTACATGGATTAGGAGGTACCTCTCCATGATCCCATCATTGGCCCTGCTTTCACCAAGCATCATATCAACACTGTACAAAATAGGAAATAAAGACATATGGGATGACATGTGAAATGTCAAACCATACTCTCTAAATAACAGCCACCGTAGCAATGTCTCTTGTTTCCTTAGCACCCCATCATCATGCCAAGTATGGTGGCGATAATCTCCTAACAGAATCCAACGCAGTAAGGCCTCCTGTTTCCATCCCTCCTCCTCATCATGCAAGGTATGGGGGAAATTAAACCCACACTCTTCCAAGAGTAACCAAAGAAGAAATGACTCTTTCTGCCACCTCACATCATCATGCAAGCCATGGAGCAACAACATATTGATTGAGATGTAGAATTTCATATCAGCTCAACATAACCAAGCTCTCTGTTGCCACATGATGTGAGTTCCATGCAATGTCCCAAACAGTAACACATCCATTAACATAGGATATGTCATCTCATGGTCAACCCAGTGCAACCATGCCTCATGTTGTTGCATCACACCAATAACATATAAGGCATGGATCATACAAATATGAGATGTTGGGTAGTAACCATACTCACCATGGAAAATTTTAGGGGCTAATATTCGAAGGTGGGCTAATATTCCATGCTTTTTCCAAAACAAAATTCACCAATTTCCATTTTCCTAAAAATGAATTCACGCAAATTTTATAGTATAAAATTATTTTACCTTAAAAATCGACAATATTATATATTGTCTAATATAAAACAATTATAAATCTAAACAGGTTTGCAAAATTATCATCAAAAATTTTAAAATTTAGATATTAGGAACTAGTAAGATTCACCAAGGTTTCTAAACTTTAGGATAAAATTTTATCCTTAAAATTTTCCCTGATACTCACCCAAAAACAAACAGCACAACCATGCTTCTTGCTGCCCTGTGTCATGTATCTGCAAGTAACTCACTAATGACTTTCTCATCATCCTTGTCTGCTCAACTTAGTGTCCCTAAATTGAGGTCATAAATTGTCAACCAGGGCTAGTAAACTGTTGAAGTGAAGTGCACTATATGTGTCTAGGTATATGTTTCTTAATTCTTTGTGTTTAGTGTTTTTTTTTCAATGTTTTTTGTTTTGTGTTTTTATGCTAAGAAGAAAAGAACTAAGTATTGGCAAAGAGAAGTTGTTGGTTACACTAAAACAGAGCATAACCTATTCTGAATTATGTATGGCACTCAGAAAATGCAAAACTTGACAAGAAAAAAATAACTCATAACATGAAATCAATAACTCATAACATGAAATCAATCCAATTCATTAGAAATATGTTGGAATAACTTGAGAAAAGGATAAGTTTAATGCAATGAGGTTCTTCTAAATAAACAACAACCTACAATATGATAGAGAAAATCTCATCCATGGCTAGAAATTTGTTGGAACACATTTGGAAAAAGATACTCTGCAACATAATGAGAAACTCTACTCTAAATTAACTTAAGAAACTGAAATTTAATCCATTCTAAAACTCAAAATCTCACTGTTAAGCCTTATTCAAGAGTTAGAAATCTTTTGGAATAGCTTTGGAAAAGAGGCAGTTTGTGAAATTGTGAGAAATTGCAGAACAATTAAGACTTCAAAATGACATTACCAATTCTTGCTCCTATGATAATGATGTATTAATAGAAATCAAGAACAAGAATAGTTTGTAAATAATGAAGGCTGTGAAGTCTAATTTAACAGCTAATAAAACTTGAAATACAATGAATAGCATTGAACTAGAATGCAATCAATTAAACTGAAATAGAGTGACCACAACTGAACTAGAATGCCGTTAACCAAACTTGAAATACTGTGAAAAAAAACTGAACTAGAGTGCCATTAATATAACTTGAAATACTGTGAACAGAAACTGAACTAAAGTGCCATTAATCTCCAGAGTATTAGAGATAAACTAAAATGCAACTAATCTCTGAAAAACTACAACCCTATCTCGTTTAGTATTAGTGATATTTTGGAACAATTCATAAAAACAAGGCAGGCTGTAACACTTGGTGTGAGTGAGCATAAAAACATAAAGTTCAAAAAAATGCAACTAAGCTCTAAAATACCACAACTATATCTCATCCAGTGTTAGTGATATTTTGGAATAAGTCATAAAAATAAGACTGGCTGTAGCATCTGATGCAAGTGAGTATAAAATGTAAAGTGCAGAAAGGCTAAAATTACTTATCTAAACAATGTGCACGAAGCTTCGCGGGCAGTAGGGGACCTCTACCACTGAATTATCATACAAATCTCCTCAATATTGCCTCAGATCTTGCAATAAAGTGGTACTTCTTTCATTAAAGGAAAAATAATTTAAAAAAAGAGTATTACGGTCTTCTGAGATCTAGCAACAAAACATCAATCTAGTTAACTGTCTCTCGGTTTCCCGAGTTAGTCTTATAAGAGAAATACATAACTGCCCTGGAGGAGAAATAGGAACAAGTGTCTTTTTCAATCAAAATCAAATTAGGACTCTTGTGGAGGCCTCGTACTCGGCTGAAGACATCTGTAGAATCCTTGTCCCGGTAGGAGTCTGCCTCTTAATTTTGATCTCTTCCACGTGCATAACCACCTGTAGGTTCTTGCTCAAACTTCGTAGAGAGCAAGAAATGATGTGGGATTGTTGTGGAATTTAGCCACATGCATTTTTCCTTGAAGTGACACTTGGAATAGGCGACTGGCTACAGAATGGCTGCATTCTGTAGCTGAGTCTAGTCAAAAATTACTACAACAACAAAATCATGAAAATATAGCAAGTCAGTCATTGTATACATTCCTAAAGTGACTTTAATCAATCCTATTGATAATTTAAGCCTGTAATTGATAGGGGACAAAGGAAATGAAGTGAAATTTGGTGGAAGAAAAAGACATCTTTGGGGCTCAACATACCCCCACTGCAAGGTTTTTTCATGTCCTCATGCAATTAATCCATATATTCTGAGACCTCTGCTAGGACATCCAACCTCCTTCTTCTACTTTTCCTAATGTTCAATGGCCTCCTAGGCTTCCTTATGACTAACTTGAATCTCAAATTTATAAGTACCCTGCTCAACTTTTTGTTTTTCTTCTTCAATTTGTTACTAGCCTTGTACAATTTCTTCATTTGTAGAGAGAGAGTTGTGTTCATATTAGTTTTCAGCTTAACTTGCTCCTTTAAAATGTCATTCTCATTCTTGATATGCCTATTAAGTACTTCTAACTTATATTTGTCTCTTCTTAGCACATCAATTGCAGATTCTGGTGGGATAGGAGTTCTTTCTCTACTTTCTGAGGCTCTCTTCTCTAATGACTCAACATAATTATATATTTGTTGTTGTGCTGGGTCTATCTCTAGAGTTCCTTCATCAAGATCCTCTTCATAATGATGCTCAGGTGATCTAGCAGTTGGTGTTTCTTCATCCACAATGTTTATAATTCCCGTTTGTTTAACCCCTGTTTTCTTCAATATACCTCTAAGCCTGTGGCTCCGTCTTGGTTTAGATGGTCCTTCTCCTCTCTCCTTGGCATACTTTCTTATTGTCTTGTCCTTTTTAATCTGTTTCTTAATTTCAGCCAATTTCTCATAAATCATCTCCTCACTGTCCTCTTGTATGGACTTACTAATTTTAATTTCAATAGATTTGGAAGTCTTCCCTCTCCTGCTTCTTATTGTAAGTTTGCCTTCATATGGAGATTCCTTGGGTTCTTCAAAGTGATTCCTCACTAGGAACTCATCCCAATTGTCTCCCACCTTTCTCAAATGATGTTCAATTAGGATTTTAACTAGGCCATGGTGATACAAAGTGGTTTCCAAGAATTGAACCCTCTTTTGAACATTAGAGGCCATTCTCTTTAGGCTATGAAGTAAGAAAAAGGGTAAATTGACTTCTTCATCTAAGAAATGCATCATTAATTGAATACGATAAACATATAGGGTACCAAACCTTCCCTCACAAGTTATAATTTTTTGCAAAATGAGCAACAAATTCCACCATTTATTCTTCAGTGCTGAGCTAGGAATACCCTTCTTAAAAATTGAAAAATCCATACCTGGTGTTTTAAGCATTTTATTCCATGCCTCATTATGAAATTCCTTATTTTTGAACCATCGTTCACCTTGCTTGGGTAATTCTGCTACCTCTGCAATGAAGGATTCTGTAATAGTGAACTTGACATCTCCTATTTCAACTTCTGCTCCATTGAAGGACCGTGCAAATGTTTTAGTTACCTCTTTATGTAAACCATTGAATTTTTCCAAAAACGGTAACCACCCAGCCTGCTGAAGCATTTCTATGATCTGTGGGTAACCCTCTAAGTATTTGGTTCCGACTGGTTCAGACCTGACAATGAAACCCATGGCTTCTTTTCTTAACCTTCAATTTACTGCTCTTCTATCCACGGTGAAAATGGCTGTTAGAGAGTTATTTTTACTGCAAAGACGCCTTCTCTGTTTATGCAGCAGGAATTAGCTACGAGAATATGACATGAAGTGGTTACGGAATGAGTGAAATACGGTGAGGGTAATTCACACGGATTAATGAGTTTGAGAGCTATCATGGAAGAAAAGACCGCGGAAAAATTCGTGTGAATTTCAAAATCATCACTGAATACTTCGGTTAGTGACGTGACTGAGCAGGTCACTTCAGTACTTAACCGTTAATTTTTAATAAATGATGATTTGGTATGGTGGAGTGGAAGGGATTTTGTCCAATTTTTTTATGATAGGTTTAATAGGCATGATCAACTCGACTAATCAAAACAACTTTTTGAATCATACATGAATTAACTATACTACAATTTTCATAATCTGTCATCATAATAATTTCACAACTTTACCTTTGCCTTTCCTTTAATTTTTGTGGTTTTAATATGCTCTGTCCTCCTTTGAAAATCATTGATTCTTCAGTCTTCATAATCCATTTGATTTTTCTTGTTGTCATAGATGTGCAGAATCAATTTGCTGCTGATCAAGTGATTACTGGATAGTTGCCTTCAGGATATCTGGCTGTAGAATATCTGACTGGTTGTAGAATGTCTGATTGGATGTAGAATATACCTGTATGAGCTTTGAAACATGGAATGGAATGGTTTGAAGCATGAATGGAATGTTGTGTGAAATGAGTTAAAATGGATCATGAAATATAGTGTAATGGAACATGAGTGAACTGAAATGTAATGGAATGGAATGGATTATAAATGTAAAGTGGAATGAAATATAAAAAGTGGCCTGCAATGTATGATTTGTATTATTCAATTGCAGAAAGAGATCAAACTTAAAAATTTGAGACGGAAATGAGATGGACCATGGAATGGAATGAATAAAGTATGGATGAATGAAGTAAATGAAATATGAATGAAGTGAGACATGATGGAGTGAAAAGGATCATAAGTGGAAAATGGGCTTGCACTTATGATTTTGTGATAGATGCTTGCAGAAAAAGAACAAATTTGAAAAGCTAAAGTGTCAGAAGGATTCTGATTTTTACTTTATCTTTTCTGTATAAACATGCTAATAAGTGATTAGTTTTCATGTTTTTTTTTTTTTTTTTTTAAATGTATTTGAATTCAGAAAATTCAATTAAGTTGATGAAGAAGAAAAATTCTTCTTCATTAACTTCACATCACTATTTTCCTGGAATCTCTTGACAGATTCTTCTCTTGAAAGTGGCTTATGATACAGCTTCAATCTATGACCATTTACAAGAAAAGTGACCTTCTTTTCATCTATTGTCCTGATTTTTATTGCTCCATTGTCAAAAATTTTCATAATTTCATATGGCCCAAGCCAATGTGTTTGGAATTTACCTTGAAAATATTTGAATTTTGAATCAAACAAGAGGGCCCAGTCACCTTCTTTGAACTTCTTTTCCTTGATGTACTTATCATGCCATCTAGTCCTTTGCTGTTGGACTATACTTGTTTTTTGGACTGCATCCTATCTGATCTCATCCAATTCATTAGATCAAGTCCTAGCTGAACTGCCATTTTAAAATTTTGAATCTGAAACTCTATGGGAAACAAAACTTGTTTTCCATAAACAAGTTCATAGGGAGTATGACTTGTTGTGCTTCTCCATGTAGTTCTATAGGCCCACAAGGCTTCAGGAAGCCTGTCTGCCCAATCTCTTCTATGTAAATGAACAGTCTTTGTTAGGATCCCTTCAATAACCTTATTAGTAGATTCCACTTGACCATTTTCTTGTGGATGATAGGGAGTAGATTTTCTGTGTCTGATTTTATACCTCTCCATCATTTTTTCCACTAGCCTTGATGTGAATTGAGCTCCTTAATCTGTAAAAATTTTCCTTGGGACACCAAAACGAGTAAAAATATCCTCAAAAAGAAAACTAACTATAGATGCTTCAGTAGCAGAAAGTAATGGCTTGGCCTCTACCCATTTGGTAACATAATCAGTGCAAACTAATATAGATATTTCTTTTGTCTTGATGGAGGAATAATAGGTCCTACAAAATCTAAAGCCCATTTCTCAAAAGGTTCAATATGTACCTGAGGCTGCAATGGCATTTCACCTGAAGGAGAAGGTTTCCCTACCCTTTGACAACTGTCACACCTTTTGACATACTCTTTAGCATCTTTAAAAAGGGATGGCCAATAGTATCCTAAATGAATGACCTTATAAGCTATCCTTTTATCAGCAAAGTGTCCGCCACAAGGTTCATCATGACATGCCTTGAGGATCTCAGGAATCTCATCTTCCCGAACACATCTTCTAATGGTAAAATATGGACCTGTTTTGTAAAACTCATTAGCAACCCATAAATATTTTTCACTGTCATAAATAATCTTTCTTTTGTCTCTTACATTCATTGTTGAAGGAAATTTCTCTGAAACTAAATAATTAGCAATGTCAGCAAACCAAGGAGTCTGAGTAGAAATTGCAAAAAGATATTCATCAGGGAATTGATCTTCAACTGGGGTATTGTCTTTGATGTTTTGGAGTCTAGATAGGAAATCAACTACTGTTTTTTGTTTTCCAAGCCTATCTAGAATGGTAATGTTGAATTCTTGTAAAAGCAATAACCATCTTATGACTCTGCCATTAGTAATTAATTTGTTCATTAGATATCTAATTGCAGAGTGATCTGTGTGAAAAAAAGTTTCATAACCTGTTATATAGTGTCTGAATTTGTTTATGGCAAGAACAACAGCTAAAAACTCTTTTTTAGTTACAGTATAATTTAACTCTGAAGGAGTCAAATTTTTACTTGTATAGTAGATGGCATAAGGAATCAGGTATTTTTGTCCCAATACTGCTCCTAAAGCTTTATTTGAGGCATCTGTTGAAATATGAAAAGGTAACTTCCAGTTAGGTCCCCTTAAAATAGGTGCTTCAGAGATTTTTGTTTTTAGGGTCTCAAAGGCTAACTGGCAATCAGGATTCCACTTGAATTCACAGTCCTTGGTAAGTAATTTGAAAAGTGGAGATGCTATCTTGGTGAAGTTTTCTATAAACCTTTGATAATATCCTGTAAATCCTAGAAAACTCCTAACATATTTTTGACAACTTGAAATAGATAAGTTAGAGATGACTTCAACTTTTGACTCATCAACTCTAATCCCATCCCCTGAAATGTGATGTCCCAAAACAATTCCTTCAGTAAACATCATAAAACACTTCTCATGACTAAGTGAAAGATTTGCTTCTTTACATCTCCTTAAAACTTTTTCCAAGTTTGTTAAGGCTTCCTCAAATGTGTTTCCATAAACTGTGAAATCATCCATATATACTTCTACACAATCATGTATTAGATCTGAAAATATTCCTAGTACTGCCCTTTGAAATGTTGCAGGTGCATTGCATAGTCCAAATGGCAATACTCGGTAAGCATAGGTACCCCAAGGACAAGTAAATGTGGTTTTTTCTTGATCTTCAAGTGCTACTTGAATTTGGTTATAACCACTAAACCCATCTAAAAATGAGAAGTAATTTTTTCCAGCTAATGTATCTAACACCTGATCTATGAAAGGTAGGGGAAAATGATCTTTAAGAGTAGCTTTGTTTAATTCCTGGTAGTCAATACATACCCTCCATTTACCATTTTTCTTTCGCACAATTACCAAAGGAGAAACCCACTGACTATCTGAAATGGGATAGATAAAGTTGACATTTAACAATTTCTGCAATTCTTCTTTAACAATCTCCCTAAGATTTGGATTCATCCGTCTCTGAGGTTGTCTGATTGGTTTACAATTTTCCTCGATGTAGATGTGATGAGTGAAAGTCTTAGGGCTTATCCCTTTCATATCAGTGTACTCCCATGCATATGCAGAAGAATGTCTCTGTAATATCTTGACTAGCTCTTCTTGTTGAGATTTCTCTAGGTTCTTGTTTATGTTTAAAGTTTTTCCTGGAAATATCTCAATTATAGAACTGCCAAATTTATCCATGGAATAAAGAGACATCTGTCTTGATGATAAAAACTCAATGTTGGATTCTTCTTGAAATTGTTCATGTTTGTATTCCGAAGAGGATTCAAAATTTTCTAAGGTATTTAGAATCTGGCTATCTTCACTAATTTCTGAAATTGTGAAGAGAGGTTGTAAGTCTTCTTCATCCTCAATCCACTGAGTATCATCTAATTCTGTAATTGTTTTTGCTGGAGGATACAAGGTAAATTTCTTGGTTGAACTACCATCAGAGATGTACATATCACCGGATCTACAACTAAAGAAAGCATCAGCTGTAGCTAACCAAGGTCTTCCTAATATAATAGGACGCCCTCCTAGATTATTCTTAGGAGTTAGGATCATAAAATCCACAGGATACTCCCAAGAATCTAGGGACACTGGATTGTCTTCTATTACCCCATCAAGTTTGATCACAGATCTGTCCGCTAATTGTAAGAATGTGGGTGTAAAAAGAAGATTAGGAAGTTTTAGTTTATCCTTGATTTGTCTACTCATGATATTGATTGCTACTCCTAAATCAATGAGTGTGTTTTGGATCTCAGTTCCATTGATGTGTATTTTAACAACTGGATTTCCTGGGTCTAGATACTTTGGAATAGCAATCTTACCCATCTTGATATCTGCTATTTTTCCTGCCAGTTGAGTTTTCTTTGTCTCTCTTATTCTTTTTCCTGTTTTCTTCATGCTCAACTCCTTTATTGTCTTTGCTAGGATTGGAATTTCCTTGATAGCTTGTAATAATGGAATCTTAATACAAACATTTCTTAGCTCATCTAGGAAATCATAATTAGGCACCATAATTTGTTTTTATACACCCCTATCAATTTGTAATCTTTCTGGAAAGGGAGGTGCAGAGGTGGATGTTGATGGCTACTCTAATATAGGAGTTGAAATTATTGGTTCTTTTTGTTTTTATTTTTCAATATTTGGGTCTTGAAAATATGTGTTCTCTTCAAGACTTTTATTTACCTGTAGAGAATCTTCCTCAGAATTATCTTGCTCTTGTATGATTACAGAAGGTTTCCTCTTTTCAAGTATTCTTCTAGACCTAAGTTGAACATCTTTAAGGTCTAAAGGAGTGATCAAATAGGTTGGAAATTGTTGACTTTCTATCATGTATGTGTTCTGAGGATGTTTATTGTTGGGGTTTGGTATGGGTTGGGCAGGCAACTGATTTGTTTTCTGAGGAAATGGTAATGAAAGTGGTGAATTTTGATGTTGTGGATTTTGATGATTCTGTTGAGGATTTTGTTGAGGAGGGAAGTGTGGATATGGTGGATAGGATGGTGGATATTGATAATACTGAGAGTATCTTCCATAGGGATTTTGTGTTCCTTGTGCCCAAGTTTGAGATTGATTCTAGAATTGGGGCCAAGGTTGCTGCTAAGAATTCCAATTTGGTGGGGGTTGATTATACAGCTGATCATGGAATCCTTGTGTTTGAGGTCCTTGCCAAGGCCTCCTAGAGACAAAATTGAGAGATTCTGTGGAATTTGTAGGGGTTTCTTCTTGAAAGACAGCTTTAAGACCAGGAAGTGAAGGGCATCTCTTGGTTTCATGTTTTTCTGAACAAGTTACACAAGTCTCTACTATTTTTTCATCCAAAGGGCACTCTCTCAAGGCATGCTTCTTTCTACATTTGGGACAAAAAATTGCTAAGGCATCAGATTCAACTTTTTTCTTATTTTGTAACTTAAGGGTGTCTATTTTTTCACTAAGACTCCCTAAAATATCATATTTGAATTCATCAAGCATATGTCCTATTTCTACCTTACTTACTGTCCCAGAAGAAAACTTACTTGCCCTTGCAAGAGCATGGTCTCTTGGTCCTTTTATAGTTTTAGATTTCCCTCTTGAAAGATTGATACACAATTCAGATATTTCAGGTAATGTGAGCTGAGATATATCCCATTTTCCCATCATATTAAGGATATCTAGCCATTCATCCCTAATTGTCTTCAACAAGAGAGCTTTCAAAGTATCTGGGTCTAAGTTTTCCAATTTTTCTCTCTTGATGTTATAGTTAAACCTTTCCAACAAATCTTCCATATTTTCATCCTCTTTTTGGAGCATTTTAAACACTTCCTCCTTATGATTGACTGGCATACAGTAATCCAAATGCCTCTCTAGAAATGCATGTTTCATGTCTTCCCATGTCCTAATAGAACTGTTGATCAAACTCATAAACCATTTTAATGCTGCTCCTTTCAATGTTGAAGGGAATAGTTTAAGTTTTTGGGAATCTTGTAAGTAGTCATAGGTTCTACATAGGACTTCAAATTCAAATAGGAAGGTTTCAGGATCTTCAGTTTTAAGTCCATAAAATTTTGGAAGGACAGAGGGTGAAATGTTTTTCATAGTTGCATTGGTTTCTTCATCTACTATAGGAAACCCAAAAGAGCTTCCCATTTCTCTTCTACCTCTTCCTCTTCCTCCTTCCTCACCTCTACCTCTACCTCAACCCCCTCCAAATAGTGTGTGTTCTCCATTAAAGACTCCTCCTCCCCCTTCTTCTGCCATAGTTGATTTTTCTGTGGAAGTGGAAAAGTTTGTGTCCCTCACAGGAGTCCTTGAATCTTCTTCTAAAATAGGTTCAGTGAATGAAGTGGAAGGTATTTCTGGTGGAATATCTGATCTTAAGTCCACTGGAAGTCTAGGATCAGTAAAGGATGGAATGTGGGTTTGATTTGGAGGTGTACTACTTCTTGGTCTTGGTGGAACAAGTGGTGTTCTAGAAATCAAGCTTCTGCCTCTTATGAATCTACCCCTTGAGTCTCTTTCTCTACGCATATCATTATTTTTGGGAGGTAAGAAACAAGGCTACCTAGTCACACTTCCTCGGAAATGGCGCCAAAATTTCTGCTCAACTTAGTGTCCCTAAATTGAGGTCATAAATTGTCAACGAGGGTTAGTAAACTATTGAAGTGAAGTGCACTATATGTGCCTAGGTATCTGTTTCTTAATTCGTTGTGTTTAGTGTTTTTTTTCAATGTTTTTGGTTTTGTGTTTTTATGTTAAGAAGAAAATAACTAAGTATTGGCAAAGAGAAGTTGTTGGTTACACTAAAACAGAGTATAACCTATTTTGAATTATGTATGGCACTCAGAAAATGCAAAACTTGACAAGAAAAAAATACCTCATAACATGAACTCAATCCAATTCATTCATTAGAAATATGTTGGAATAACTTGAGAAAAGGATAAGTTTAATGCAATGAGGTTCTTCTAAATAAACAAAAACCTAAAATATCACAGAGAAAATCTCATCCATGGCTAGCAATTTGTTGGAACACATTTGGAAAAAGATAGTCTGCAACATAATGAGAAACTCTACTCTAAATTAACTTAAGACACTGAAATTTAATCCATTCTACAACTCAAAATATCACTGTCAAGCCTTATTCAAGAGTTAGAAATATTTTGGAATAGCTTTGGAAAAGAGGCAGTTTGTGAAATTGTGAGAAATTGCAGAACAATCAAGACTTCAAAATAACATTACCAATTCTCGCTCCTATGATAATGATGTATTAATATAAATCAAGAACAAGAATAGTTTGTAAATAATGAAGGCTGTGAAGTCTAATTTAACAGCTAATAAAACTTGAAATACAATGAATAGCATTGAACTAGAATGCAATCAATCAAACTGAAATACAGTGACCACAACTGAACTAGAATGTCGTTAACCTAACTTGAAATACTGTGAACAGAAACTGAACTAGAGTGCCATTAATCTAACTTGAAATACTGTGAACAGAAACTAAACTAAAGTGCCATTAATCTCCATAGTATTACAACTAAACTAAAATGAAACTAATCTATGAAAAACTACAACCCTATCTCGTTCAATATTAGTGATATTTTGGAACAATTCATAAAAACAAGGCAAGTTGTAACACTTGGTGTGAGTGAGCATAAAAACATAAATTTTAGAAAAATACAGCTAAGCTCTAAAACACCACAGCTATATCTCATCCAGTGTTAGTGATATTTTGGAATAAGTCATAAAAATAAGACTGGCTGTAGCATCTGATGCAAGTGAGTATAAAATGTAAAGTGCAGAAAGGCTAAAATTACTTATCTAAACAATGTGCACAGAGATTCTCGGGTAGTAGGGGCCCTCTACCACTGGATTAGCACACAAATCTCCTCAAGATTGCCTCAGATCTTGCAATAAAGTGGTACTTCTTTCATTAAAGGAAAAATAATTTAAAAAAAGCGTATTACGGTCTTTTGAGATCTAGCAACAAAACATCAGTCTAGCTAACTATCTCTCGGTTTCCCGAGTTAGTATTATAAGATAAATACATAACTGCCCTGGAGGAGAAATAGGAACAAGTGTCTTTTTCAATCAAAATCAAATTAGGACTCTTGTGGAGGCCTCGTACTTGGCTGAAGACATCTGTAGAATCCTTGTCCCGGTAGGAGTCTGCCTCTTAATTTTGATCTCTTCCACGTGCATAACCACCTGTAGGTTCTTGCTAAAACTTCGTAGAGAGCAAGAAATGATGTGGGAGTGTTGTGGAATTTAGCCATATGCGTTTTTCCTTGAAGTGACACTTGTAACCTGTGAGAACATGAAGATAGCTGTGGAATAGGCGACTGGCTACAAAATGGCTGCATTCTGTAGCTGAGTTTAGTAAAAAATTACTACAACAACAAAATCATGAAAATATAGCAAGTCAGTCATTGTATACATTCCTAAAGTGACTTTAATCAATCCTATTGATCATTTAAGCTTGTAATTGATAGGGGACAAAGTAAATGAAGTGAAATTTGGTGAAAGAAAAGGACATCTTTGGGGCTCAACAATCCTCACCCATCCTTCTGACTGTGGGTTATGACTCACATCATGCTCTAACTGGGTATCCACCCAATGGAGAATACCATCCTCCCCAATCTAATGATATTTGCACTCCATGATATGTTGAAGTGCATCCTCCTTGAGGTTACTCCATGAGAACCTCTCCTCAATGACCTGGTAGGATACATAAGATTTTGAATATGATGTAGGTAGAAACTTGTCTTTGAGATGTGAGATGCTCATCAAGAAGGCTTCATCCTAATAATGGAAAATTCTATCCATCATAGGATATCTACCAACTATCATCTGTCCCTACAATGCTTCACGAGTGAAGTGGTCATCAGAATGTCCCAAGAATAGTTTACCCCGCAACTCATCACTGCTCCCCAGTGACAACATTGTTGATCTCTGTGATGGTGCATATGGTGTCTCATGGCCATACTCAATGTTGAACGCAAAGCACATTGGATTTATTAGGACTATGCTCATACTATCTTCTAAAACTCTACACCCCAACCCAAAGTGTTGTGTGTAGCTCAAAAATGAAAAATCGTAAGGGCTATACATCTCCTCCTTGACCAAGTGAATGGTCCTCTCCGCTGATCTGAAAGGACTATATTAGTTTTGTTGTGCTAAGTGTCTTTTAAGTTATATAACATGTGCATACTTTTCTCCATAGTTTGCTTAAGGATTGATAATTTTAACCATGAATTGTAAGTGATTTTAGTGAATTAAAATCATGAAATAAGAGAAAATAACACTAAACAGTAGTGTGAAATAGAGAAATAAAACACCACATATCATTTACACAGCAGGCATGTGTTAGATCCCTATATTACTAGTATAGTCCCTTATTTTTGTTAGTGTAACCCCCTTACTGTTATTATTGTACCCCTGTAACCCCCATATTTTTATTATTGTGCCATTACATTATTATTGTTAGGTCGGCTAGGATTACATTGTGGCCCCACTAGGATTACATTATGGCCCCATGGACTCCTATACATAGAAATAAGGTTTTGTCAATTGTATCATCCAAGAATTGTTCATTCAAGTAATGTATTGGAGGTTTCCACTTGGAATTGGCTTATTTCTAAGGCATTGATATCTCATTTCTTCTATTTTTGGAGCTGGTTACACAACATTTGGTATCAGAGCTTTGGATTCTAGGGTTTTGCTGCACCAAATAGGTCATCGTGGAATTTTCGTTATAAATTTTGTTCTACAAAGGTTCAGAAGCTAAAAATTTTAGAGCACGAAGCCACAATCCTGAGGAATATTGTCACAAAATTTCAAAGCTTGGTTTGCAATATTTTTGGAGATATGATCTGTGGAAGTTAGGTCTTTTTCAGGCTCCCAAATTTCATCTCAAAGAGGTGATCATGGGAAAATCTTCATAACTTTCTCTCTGAGCATCAGATAGGAATTATGTAGAAAGTTCTTGGAAGTGCACAAACTACAGTTTATTTTATATTAATTTCAGAGCTGAAGGAGCAAAAAGTGACACGTGGCAAGTCGTACAAGTTTGCTCTATTGAACCAATCCATAATTAGGTCATTGTGGGAGATTGGAGATAACTTTGTCTTGAAGAATCAAAATCAGGTCAGACCTATGGCATTCAAAAGAGGATTCAGAGGGCTACCATAGGGAAAAATTTCATATATTGAAGATGCATAATCACAGAGATAATTCAATTTCAATATCGAGCTCCTCAAAAGCAAGAAAAAGTTGTGTATTTTTTTTTTCCGAATTGCATAAATTTTGTTTGAAGAATCAATTTGAATTGATTCCAAGGGCATATTGTAGAATAGATATAAGTATTGGGTTCTAAAATTCCCCCTAAAAATAATTGAACACCCACTAAGCCTTCAGAAGGCTCTACTATGGCTCATGAAGATGAAGAAATGCAACATGACATAAAAAAATTACAAGAGAAAATGCACCAAATTTCGCTCTCGCAAAGAGCAACAAAAAATGAAATGGATGTTTTGAAGAAAAGAATGGAAGCTAAGATGGATGGTTTGAAGAAAGTTATGGAAGCTACGATGGAAGGTTTGAAGGATGGTATGGAAGTAAAAATGGAAGGCTTGAAGGAAGACATGGAAGGTTTGAAGGAAGGTTTGTCAAAGTTGATACAAGAAATGATTCCTAATGGTGAAAAGATAGTAGAAAAAACTCATGATAAGGACAAAACAAATGTTAATTTTGATTTCATAAGATCTAATGTTGGATTGAAGAACTACCATATTCCAAATATGGATATGAGGAAATTTGATGGCAAGGATCCCGTAACATGGATACTACAGATGGAGCAATATTTTGATCTCAATAATGTGCAAAAAACACAAAAGGTACGCATTGCAACTTTACATTTAGAAAAAAAAACATTTGTATGGTATTGATGGCTTTTCTCCTATAAAAAAACTGTCACTTGGTAAATTTTTATGGAGGAAATGATAGCACATTATGAAGATGCAAAGAGAAACACCTTCTTTAGCCAATTGATAAATCTCAAACAAAAGGGTTTAGTGGCAGAGCACATTGAAGACTTCCAAAAATTGAATATAAGGGTAACTGATATTCCAGAGGAACATAGGATTGATTTCTTAATAGGGACTTTAAAGGATAAAATACAACATGAAGTTCGCGTTTGGGAACCTGATTCATTGGATAAGGCATTCAGGCTGGCAAGAAAATTTGAATGTAAAATTATGGCGACAAGGAAGCCTACCACTCACATCTATGAAGATGGAAGTGTTGCTACTCCTAGACTTCCACAACCTAAAAGATTGACACCACAACAATTGGAAAAAAAAATATCAAAAGGGCTTTGCTATAGTTGTGATAGAAAATACACTAAAGGTCATAAGTGTGCTAGGAAGAAATTATTTTACATAGATTGTGAAGAGGAGGAAGAAAATGAAGAAGAAACTTCAAAAGTAGAGGATATACACAAGGAAGAAACCCTCGAAGAAGAAGAAATGAGTCCGACCATATCATGTAATGTATTGACCAGAATTACCACTCCTCAAACTCTCAAGATAGAAGGACATATCAAGAAGAAAAAGGTAATATCATTGATTGATTCAGATAGTGCCCATAATTTTATTCATTGTAAGGTAGCCAAGGAATTGAATTTTTTCCTATACCTAGCACTAGAATGTGAAGTGATGGTTGCAAATGGAGGAACTATAAATTTCTCTGGAAAATGTCATAATATCAAGCTAGCCATGGGGGAATATGTATTGAATAGTCCAATGCTTTCCATCCCAATGGTAGGTGATGATGTTGTACTAGCAGTACAATGGTTATAATCTTTGGGGACGAAAACTTTTAATTTTCAAGAACTTTTCTTGAAATTTTTTTCGGAAGGAAAGGAAATTGAATTACGGGGTATTGCAGGGAAGCTAGGAAAGATAATAAGCTCTAATGTCATGACAAAGCTTCTGAAGAAAGTACAACGGGGTGTAATTGCAAAATTATGCTCACTAGAAGTTCCAACATCAAAATCATCTATTTCTCCAGATCTCCAAGAAGTCTTGGATAATCATCCAAGGTGTTTGATACTCCCAAAGGACTCCCACCTATTCTTGATCATGATCATGCTATTAATTTTCTTCCAGGAAATGTTCCTCCAAACATCAGGCCTTACAGATATCCTTATGTCCAAAAGAGTGAAATTGAACGTATGATTGCAAAAATGTTAGAGGCTAGTATAATTCAACCTAGTCCAAGTTCTTTCTCTGCTCTAGTGGTATTGGTGCATAAGAAAGATGGATCATGGTGCATGTGTCCGGATTATAGAGAGCTCAATAAGCTCACTATTAAAGATAAATTTCCCATTCCTGTGATTGATGAGTTATTGGATGAATTACATGGAGAAATTTATTTTACCAAGTTGGATCTTTGTTCAGGATATCATCAAATTAGAATGAATACTGAAGATATTCCAAAAACAACATTTCAAACTCATGAGGGTCATTATGAATTTTTGGTCATGCCTTTTGGCCTTAACAATGTACCTTCTACATTTCAAGGGTTGAAGAATTCCATTTTCAAACCCTTCCTTAGAAAATTTGTGCTAGTATTTTCTGATGATATACTAATCTACCATAGGTCTTGGAAGGATCATGTTCAACATGTTGACAAGGTGCTCAAAATATTGGAGGAGAAACAATTATATGCAAAAACATCCAAATGTTTCTTTTGAGTACAAGTGTTGGAATATCTGGGTCATATTGTATCTCACGAGGGTGTTAAGGTAGACCCTAAAAAAACTAAAGCCATTAAGGAATTGAAAGTCCCCAAAACCATAAAGTAGTTGCATGGATTTCTTGGGTTAATAGGGTATTATCGCAAGTTTGTTAAGAATTATGGGAGAATAGCAGCACCTCTAACAAAATTATTGAAGAAATATGCATTTTCATGGACTCTTGAAGCAACTAAGGCCTTTGAACATCTTAAAGAGGCAATGTGCCTAGCACCAGTCTTAGCTACGCCAGACTTCACAAAAACCTTTATCGTGGAATGTGATGCCTCAAGAAATGGAATTGGTGTTGTTTTAATGAAAGAAGGAAGACCCATTTCTTTTGAAAGTCGTTCAATCAAAGGAAAGTATTTACAAAAGGTTATTTATGAGAAGGAAATGTTGGCAATACTACATGCACTAAAAAAATGGAGACCTTACCTAATGGGAAGACACGTCAAGGTAAAAAAAAATCACGATAGTCTTAAACACTTTTTGGAACAAAGACTATCTTCAGAAGAGAAGAAAACATGGGTCATAAAGATGTTGGGTTATGAGTTTGAAATCATCTACAAAAAATGGAAGCTAAATGTTGTTGCAGATGCACTCTCAAGAAAGGATGAAGAGGTGGAAGCATTGCCTTGTGCCATTTCTGTTATCCAACCATATTGGATAACCGAAGCAAGGGATGAATGGAAGAAGGATGTGGACACTCATCCAAAAGTTGCAGCAAGATCCTAGAACATCTGATACATTTAGTTGGAAAAATGATTCCTTGTGGTACAAAGATCGCTTATATATTTGCAATAACTCCCAACTGAAAAAAATATTCTTTTGGAATTGCACACTTCTCCTTTAGGGGGACTCTCGGGATTTTTAAAAACTTAGCATAGGGTGAAGAAATAATTTTTTTGGGATGGCCTTAAATCTAATATTCAAAATTTTGGGCGGAATGTTTGGTTTGCCAAAAAAATAAAGTTGAGACAATTAAGACCCTAGGTCTTATACAACCTTTATCCATTCCAAGTCAATGTTGGGAGGAGATTTCAATGGATGTTACCACAGGTTTACCTATGTCCGAAGGAAGGAGTGTCATCATGGTGGTAGTTGATATAATTACCAATCATGCACACTTTTGTGCATTATCTCATCCATTTAAAGAAAGTACAATTGCTACGACATTTATGGAAACAATTCAAAAGCTACATGGAAACCCAAAGATTATTGTAAGTGACAGGGATCCCATTTTTACAGGAAATTTTTGGACGGAATTATTTTCTTGTTTGGGTACTCAACTAGCTCATAACTCATCTTATCATCCTCAATCCGATGGTCAAACAGAGACAGTGAATAAATTTTTGGAAGGATATCTTCTTTGCTTTGTATCTGATAAGCAAGCACAATGGGTTAAGTGGTTACCTATCGCTGAATGGTGGTATAACACTTCCATACTACAAAAAAAATGACCCCATTTATGGCACTTTATGTATATCATCCACAGTCCATCACATCTTCTTTAAGGGAAAATTCCAAGGTTAAAGCAATGGAGGATCACATCGAGCATCAACAAGAAGTTCTCCAACTCTTAAAGGATAACCTAAATTTGGTACAAAATCGAATGAAACAATAGACGGATCAACATCGCAGTGAGATAATTTTTGATGTGGGGGATTGGGTATTTTTACAGCTACAACCATACAAACAAATGTCCATAAAGAAAGCTAAGAAGGATAATAAATTATCGCCAAAGTACTATGGTCCTTACAAGGTGTTGCAAAACATTGGTACTATGGCAAACAAATTGGAGCTTCCTGCTTCTTCATGAGTGCATCGTTTTCCATGTTTCATGCTTAAAAAAGGTTATAGGGGACAAAATTCTAGCTCAAACAATATTGCAAGAACTTGATGAGGAAGGAAAAACCATATTGGAACCTGCAGCAGTCATGGAAACAAGAACTCGATAGCTACGAAATCGATCAATTTCAGAGTATCTCATCAAATGGAAGAACTTACCCACTGAAGATTCTACATGGGAGGATGAGAATTTTATACAAAATCACCTAGAGCTACTCCAGCATTGAGGACAACACTTTTCTAAAGGAGAGGAGCATGTTAGATACCTATATTACTAGTATAGTCCCTTATTGTTGTTAGTGTAACCCCCTTACTATTATTATTGTACCCATGTAACCCCCATATTGTTATTATTGTGCCCTTACATTATTATTGTTAGGTCGGCTAGGATTACATTGTGGCCCCACTAGGATTACATCGTGGCCCCATGGACTCCTATATATAGAAAGGAGGTTTTGTCAATTGTATCATCCAAGAATTGTTCATTCATGTAATGTATTGGAGGTTTCCCCCTCGAAATGGCTTATTTCTAAGGAGTTGATATCTCATTTCTTCTATTTTTGGAGCTGGTTACACAACAACATGATGAAGCATTTCACCCCTCCTAAGCTACATCTTCTGGTCGAGCTCCCGATGGCATATCCATCTTTCATTATGCTCAAATTTTTTCAAATACATCTGTTTATAGGCATGTAATGGCTGTTTTCTTTGCACCAATGGCTCCAGAATGCTCCAATTAGTCTAGATTGACTCTTCATTCACTCAGAATGGGCGAGAATTGAGCCTCCAAATCATTTTCCCAATAAAACCTAGAAAAACTCCACTAATTGTGGAGAAATCCACCTAGCTGGAGTTAAATTTGGCCAAATCCACATAAAAATAGGGCACCTCCAAGAACTTTGCCAGCGCTAATTGCAAATTTAATGTTATGGGTAGGGGGTGGCGACATGCCAACCCCCAAAACCCATGATTATAGTAAATGTTGGAGCAGAACTCCACTTAAACCTTGGGTATCAACCTTTAAACCACAGTTTGAAGTGGAGTTAACGTAGCTGTCAGAGATAAGACCTTAACCGCGTGGGAATGTCGCCATGTGATAAGGCTTCAGTTTTGATAAGTGTTACAGAGACTTCGAAGTATTAACCGTTGGTGTTAATGTTTTATGTTGCAATGTGACCAACCTTCCGTGGGACCATCGACGGGTTGGGACCACTGGCAGTCCCAACCCCCACACTCATATGTATTAAGCTTCAAATACAACCCATGACCGTTAGAGGTTAAGATTCATGGCACAACATAGGCGGTGTGGCACGTGATTTCTTTACTAGAGATCGTGGGATCGATCCCTATAGACGTCCATAAAATTTTAATACTCCTTCCTAGGGACACGTGGCGGCCTCAGGGATGGCCACGTGTCACCCTTCCATTGACTCTTAAAAAAACATGTAGAATCTACCAACGAATCAAAACATGCCACTTGTCAGCATAGGATTCATTCTGAGGAAATGAATACTCCTCAGAATATTCCTTTTTCTGACTGTGCACCCTCTACGCTGGTTGGGCATCCTAGTCAAACCTGTTGTAAAATTTAGTTGTTTGGGAATTGGATCAGAATGTGATATCTCCCTCATACGACATCGGTTTTTCGAACTGTTCACGACACCGAAATTTGGAAGATGATATCTACACAGCCATCCTAGTTTCAACCCAGTCCTGTAACTTTCAATTTTGAGAAAAATTTATGAACTCCTAATCACTTCTCACCATTGGGAAGCTTTTGGACCACAAAAGACTTGATTACCTATTCAATAGATGAGGGTACAACTCCCTCACCTTTCCAACCTCCATCCACTTTTCCTTGCTTGTCCTACTACCTTTGAGACCAACTCGAAGGTAGTCAACACTTCCCCTCTTGGATGCTCTTGTCCTCCTGTCAATAATTGTATCTTCCTTGAGATCATTGAGAAATATTTGCAAGAAATATTCTATAGAAGGCAGCTGAACATCACTTCCTTGGTCGACGATCAAAGGTGGCTCATACAAATGTAAGTTTTCAACATTAAAAACTAAATATATTTGCATATATGAAGGAAAGTCAAGTTGAAATGCATTTTTACCAACTTGCTTTATGATCTTGAATGGACCATAGTGAAGGGGTTTGAGATTTTTACCTTCCCCTTACATCCTTTATTTGCTTATGTGAAACCATACATCATATCCTTCTTGAAACTTGTGAAAAACACTATGTTTGTCATTCCTTTCCTTGTATTTTCTTTGACTTTTCTCAAGTTTTTCTTGAACTTGTTGATGTATAATATGAATTTTCTCAATGGATTTTTGAGCCTTGTAAACATCACTATGTCCATCAATTGCAACATCCTTCTCAAAGATGAAGTCTAATGGCGATTTTGGCAAATACCCAAAGCATACTTCAAAAGGTGATGTATTTGTAGAAGAGTGTTTTTCCCAGTTGTAAGCGCGCTGAATGTAATGCATTTTCTCATCCCACAACTTAGGATGTTTGTTGCAATATCCTCTTAATAGATGCACAACGATTATGTTCAACACCATAGTTTGTCCATCAATTTGTGGATGAAAATCAATATTCTTTTTCAACTTTGTGTCCATCATACTCCAAAGATTGGACTAAAAATTTGCACTAAACCTGGAATCCTTGTCACTAACAATAGAAGTAAGAAATCCATAATGAAACGATACATGTTGAAAATAAAGTTCAGCAGTTTGTTCAGTAGTAATGGTTTTGTTACATTTCATAAGTATACACATTTTACTGAATCTATCCACAACTACATAAAGATAATCATGTTGCTTTCTTGACATAGGTAGACCTCCAACAAAGTCAATGGAGACACTCTCCCATGTCCTTGATGGTACTTGTAGCGGTGTGTACAACCCAAGATTCCTACTACTAGGCTTGCCTGTTGCACACATATAACAACCTCTTATAAAACGTGACACACTATCTACCATGCGAGGCCAATAGCAATACCTCTGTAGATGTGCCACTGTTTTGCTTACCCCAAAGTGTCCAACAATAATAGATGAATGAGCTTCTCTCATGACACTTAGCCTCTCTCCTTGTGGTATACACAACTTGCCCAAATGAAACAACAAATTGTTATGCATGTGATAATCATTTTCTTCAACTTGATTCCCTTCACTTAAACTAGCATACACATCCTGAAAATCAACATCATGTGCATATTGTTCTATGTAACTCTCATGAACAATAGAATAATTTTTGAGTAAATTAGATGCACTAATAATATTTATTGAAAGAATATCAACACATTTATTGAAAATACCTTTGTACCTTATAACCAAGTGAAACTGTTGAAGAAATCCCATCCCCCTGAAATGTCGTAATTACTGCAATTTTGTTTGTGACTGCAAGGACTGTAATGGTTGGTGATTAGTATGTACAGTCGTCTCTTTACCCATCAAGTAGTGTTTCTGATTCTTGACGTTTTGTACCAACACATATAGTTATTTGTTATATGTAGGATAATTAGTTACAACACCATTGAATGTTTCAGAATGAAAAGTGATAGGCTTACCATGCTGCAAAAGAACTGCGCCCATGGCATAATCACTAGCTTTTTGTATTTTGAATGGCTGTCTCAAATTCAATAATGCAAGGACTGAAGCTGAAATAATATTGTATTTTAAAGCTTCAAAATATTTCCATTGTTTTCCTTCCCATTGGAAGCCTTTATTCACACTTGTCACTACATGCATAGGAGCTGCGATGGCATAAACGTTAGCAATAAACTTTCTCCAATAGTGAGTTGCACCTAAGAAACTTTTTACCTCAATTATTGTTCTGGGTGTGGGCCAATTCATAATGGTTTCCAATTTAGAAGGTTCAATTCTCAACTCTCCTCCTCTTACAATGTTTCCCAAATAAACCAAAGAAATTTTTCCAAACTCACACCATTGACATCTTAAGAAACAATTTATCTTTCTTTGAAAACATCAAGCACTCTATTCACATGCAAGACATGTTACTCTATTGTTTTTCTAAAAATCAATATGTCATCTAAGTACATAATCACAGTCATCGAGAAAAGGACGCAAAACACTATCCATAACATCCATGAAATTTGTCGGTGCATTACAAAAACCAAATGGAATAACTAACCACTCAAAGAGTCCTTGTTTGGTTTCGAATTCGGTTTTCCATGTCACTTTATACAATTATTATTTGATGATATCCACTTCGTAAATCTAACTTAGTGAAAAAAATTTATTCTTTCATATGATCAAGAAAATCATCTATCCTTGGGAGTGGATATTGATTCTTTACCGTTATCTTGTTCAAATCTCTGAATTCTACAAACATACACCAAGTCCCATATTTCTTTGGTATCAAGACTATGGGTGAACCGCATGGCAAGGTTCTTGGCCTTATGATTCCTTTGTCTAACATCTCATTTATTTTCCTCTTTATTTCAAAATTCTCCATTATCGACATGTGATACATGTCGATGTTTGGAAGAGGAAAATCTTGCTGCAACTGAATCTCATGTTGAATCTCCCTTTTTGGAGGCAATCCTGTTGGCTGTTGAAACATCTCATGATGTGCATCAACTACATCATATAAAAATTATTTTAGCTTAGGATCACATCCCTCAAATGATTCATGATTAACTTCAGCTTTAGGCTTAATCATTAGAAGAACAAAATTCTTACTTGAATTTACCAGCCTCTTTTCCTGTCTAGCATTTACCATAGCAAAGTTTGTCTTCTTGCGATGTGATATAATAATGTACTCCTTTCCATGTTTGAATAAATTGTATTTTTTCTCATAGAAATGGAAGATTGCTTTCCTGTCATACAAGTAATGACTCCCCAACACAATACCTATTATTTCAAGCAGAACCACATCTAATTCAACCATGTCAACAAAATGTGCAATGATTGCAAACCGCAATATACACTTCTTTGAAACTTGTAAATTTTCATCCTTATAAATCCAATGAAGTAGATATGGTTTTGGATGTGGTATGGTCTCGAGAATAAGTTTCTTGACCAAGTATTTAGAGATTAATTTTCTTGTGACCCACCATCAAAAAATGTGTCAATATTGGTATGTTTTGATATGACCCTCACATGAAATAGCTCAATTCTTTCTTCTTCATTTGGAGCATGTATGTGACAGTTTGATGTACTAGTACTAGGTTTAGTTTCAATTTCTTTCCCCTTCATGTTCTTCAATCCCATGGTTGTAATTTTAAATTCATCACCCAAATATTCTCCTAGAACATGTTTAGTTCTAGCTGTAGTTTTTTGTTTCCCTTTGTTGTTGTATTTCCTAGGCCTCATTTCAGGATGTAAGTTCCAACAATGATTTTCATCATGGCCTTCTATTGAAAAATTTTTACAAACCGATTTTTTTCCCTCTTTCTTAATAGATGCATTTTTCTTTCTTTTACCTTATTAAGTATTAAGTCTTCTCTTTTCTTTTCCCCTTAAAATGTTTCTTTCTACCCTCTTCAGAAATATTTTTCCCTCTAGCTTCTAGAGGTGTGTCCTGAACACATACCTCATCTAGACTTGTCTGGTTAAAAATGAGGATAATATGTTTTAGGTAGCTATGTAAGCCTCCTATGTACTTGAGAAAAGTATCTCGGCTTTGCAAATCTACCCCTAATAAGAGAGTTGTTCTCCTAAATTCTTGGGTGCATTCTTGCACATTCTGTCCGTTCAATTGTCTAAAAATTTTTCCAGTTCATTATGGCTGTCTTCACATGAGCTAATGGATAAAACTGTTGTTTTATTGTAGTAATGAAATCAGTCCATGATAGCATAATCTTACCATCCTTCTTAATCTCCTCCATTGTCTTGGATTTCCACCAAACAAGTGTTGCACCCTCCATTCTCAATGAAGATAATTGGATTTTGGTATCATCATCTTAAATGTTATGGATTTTCAAATACACCTCCAATTTCCTAATCCAATTATCAAGCTTTTCTGCATTGACTTCACCATTAAACATTGGCAATTCAAACTTAACATCAAGTGTTAAGAAAGGAATTTTACCAATGTTCTTAGAGTTGTGTGACTGATGTACTGAAGATGAAGTAGAGGATGATGATGATGAGGGTGAGGATGGTGACCTTCCACTACCTCCATTTCCTCCATTTCCCTTCTTTGACTAATCTTCATTATTGTGACCTACTGAAGATCCATGTCCTTCCTTGTGAAGTTTGGATCCTTCTTCCTCTAGTTTCTCATCCTTTCTTGATAAAGGATTCTACTCATGTCAAGGAATGCTTTCCTGAACAATATTTCTTCCTCTTTGGAATCTGTTAGCGCTCGAATCTACCTTAGGCTGAAGGAAGGCGAGGTTCGAGGCAACATCAAACCAAGCTTAGCCTCCTAGCTAGCCCTATGAGGATAGGAGAGGGTTCTCTCTGGGTCTATCTCGGCAAAGATGTCCAATAGGGCCTGAGATGACCTTAAATGCAAAAATGATATTTATTTTAGCCTAGTAAAGAAATAGGAAAGAAATATTTAATAAATGACTGGGTTTTCTGGGCTGTATGGGACCAAGGAACAACATGAGCAGGGAAAATAAATCAAAGACGCAGATTGTTTCATGAGGCAAGATAAGCATGAAGTTTAACAATCAAATTGGAATTATATGGAGTGAAAGATAGCTGAAAGGCCGAAAAGGGCATATATAATGAATCCTTCTCAGACAGAAGAAGAAACACAAAACATGAACGCTTCTCCACGACAGAGCAATACATTGGATTCCACCCTTCTTACTTAGAAGCATTCATCTAGAAATGATTATGAAATGAACAGTAAACATAACGAGGAGCATATGAAATAGAGAAAAAAAATATGTCAAACGTCATACCACATGAATCTCATGAACCAGCGCTGTATCTTTTCATTAAAATCTCTGTAAAAACTATACAATGAAGCTCTCTGTTATTCCCCTACACGTTTCCCAGAACTCGCTTTTACAAAAAATTCTCCATACAATAAATAAACTCAGGAGAAAACAGATCGACCCAAAAACAAGGGCGCTTTTTCAACTGAAATTACAAAGATAGAAAAGATCGATTCATCTATTCTAAAAACAGAACAATGTTACATTTTCCATTTGCCAATTTCTGATGGCCAATTGAAAAAGGCATAGCGTGGATGCCATCAAATCGTGACTGTGGGAAAATTAGGCAATCCAAGCCTATTCCTTTGCTATTGTATATATATATTAGTTTTATTTAGGCATTGGGTCTTTGACATTTTAATTACGAGTCTAGATATGCAAGGCCATGCTGATGTCGAAGCGAAAGACATGGGATTAAATAGTGGTTCAAGGATCAGCTTCTAAATAAACACTGGACTGAAATGGAACCCTTTGTTATGATTCTTTTGCAGGAACACCTTTTACAGTCAGACACTTCTTTCTCATTGTCCAGAAGGCAGCAAAGTATCGATTTTGCATCATGGAAGTCAGGTTTGCAGTGTAAGTTGTTTCAATAGTTCTCTCTGTCTCCAGCTCAAATCCATAATGAAATGCTATTCTTTTCACATCTTCCAAACTTATTTCAATCGAAATTTTATCTTCAGGTGCATACGTGTCTGCGAAATGGTACAAAAGCGGTCCATGATTTATCCATACCCCTCCATCTTCGAGAATATTTGATATGATCTCAATGTATTATACAACATTGTGTGTTGTATCAATGAAGAAACAAGTAGCCACAACATCCCATTTACCTGACTGACTTGGATCACTGTAGACCTCAACAAAGTCCCTAGCACACATTGAAAACCCCTCAGTTATTCCTTTTAGGATGAAGATATGGAAAATAGATAGGCCGAAGTTGGTCCTCATCAGACAGAGAGTTATAATTGGTATGTATCCAAGGATAAATTACCCACTCCATTGGTTCACGAGTGTGGTTCAGAATAAAACTTGAGCATATCATCATGTAATATGAGAACTCATTTCCTTGGGTTATAAAACCAAGGCGTGAAATCTCCAAAGCTAACCGTCCAAGTCCAGCCCCAGGAACCAAGCAACTAGGTGACCTTTCCCTCGAATGATTAGGAAATTGTCGTTGAAGTTCTTCAAGAATTGGTTTGTAGCACTGATTACGTTCAGTCTCTCTCTTCGAAGCCCAATCTCGAACTATATTTCTTATAATGCACCGGACCTTATCAGCATCAGCATGAGAGACATGAAGTTGAAATGTAGGATCCTTCCAATCAAATCCCATGCAATTTGTCTTTCCATTTGATGTCGGGACTAAATGATATGTTGAGTGATCATTAAAAACTTCATTTGTTATCTTTCCACAACCATCTGGCTCACTCTTGCTGCAACCGCAAGTTATCCTGCTATTACTTCGATCAGACCCAAAATCAGCACTTAATTTGTTATCATCCTTTTTAAAAGAGGTTGAACCACAGTTGACTGAAGGACATCGACCTTGATAGAGATTCCATTCATCCTGCGCACCTTCTACATCAAGGTCTGCTTCACCACTTCTACTTCCTCTAGGAAGCTCATTTATACAAGTATTCAACATCCTATCAGTAGGTAACAAATCGTGTTCTTTCAATACATGATAGTCGTGAGAAGTATCTATTTGTGTGCTCATAGCATGTCCATCAAGACTGCCATGCAATCCATTGAATTGATGTGCTTCTGCCGGTAATGTTTGAGATTCATCTCGATTTTCGTTGGACATCCCAAAATCCTCATATTCATGTGATTCACAGTCTTGGCTCATGTCAAAAGGAGGTTCAAAACCCTGGAGCATGTTTAGAACAAAAAATGAGTTCAGAGTGATGCACCTTCTAAGCTGTTGATACTTCTTCGGAAGATGTGCAAGAAGTGCCTTGTGCATAGGGACAACTCCTGGGTGAAACATATCCATCATTTGGCATTGAACTACACCTGAAGCTGCCTCCTCCACTTTCGCAAGGCTGAGTTGCAGAGTAGAGTTGATCCATGACAGAATCTCATTCTTGCCGACAAAATAGGCACTGTCCATTGTCGAGTTTCACAATTTGGTTCACAAGAATGGTTAATGAATCGAACAATGCTACCTTATGTTTTCTCCACCGTATTCAATAACAAACTGGCCAGTCTTGATACCTTGGTCTATGAGAAGACCCCATCCACGTCCATATGTTGATGACGATTTTATCCTGTCGACCTTGTGCGCCGCGTGTGAGCCCAATGCGCCGCGTCGGCCCCGTGCGCCGCGCTGGAGTTAATTCACATTGTGCAGAGGTACCCAATGCGCCGCGCTGTGTGAGTGCGCTGCGCTATTTGCCAATGCGCCGCAGATCACAAATTCACCATATTTCGAGCCTTACACTTCGTTTCTCCTATCCCACTTACTTTTTCATGATTTCTCCGACTCCAAGATGACTTTGCCTATGCTAATGAATAAGACAACGAAAAAATATTTAAGGATATGGATTTCGATTTTGGCAAACCCACTACTTGAAGACTTGGCACTTCTTACAATAAACTCTATTTTTTCTCTTGGAAAAAATAAATCTCTTTGTTGTCTTTTGCAGGGATGTTTAGCATGAATTTTGGCAAGGTGACATAGAGCCTGCATTTGAAATCTTCAAGACGGAAAATTACATGGTTATTACAAACAACTAATTTGCCAATTTCTTCTCCAAAACAGGGTTTTGGAGAAGAATCATCCTTGAGCATTACTGATGATGAAACTCTTGAAATAAGAAACTTATTGAACCTTCCTCTGGCTTGCACATGTTATTGAAGCACTTTGAGAACAACAATTTTCAAACCTAATGACCAAGTTGACTCTTTTTGACCAAAATAGCATTAATGACTGCAAATGACGAGAAATGAACTTTGGTGAATTTGACTCTGATGGAGGACTGACAAGACCGAGTCTAACATTGGCTCCAAATGGGGATGGCAGCTGCAATTCCTTGGAGGTGCCAAGAACAACAGATCTTTGGGAGAGCAGACAGTGCCTCCATCCATTGGGCTATGGAGTCCATTATTGCAAGAAATCGACACGACTAATTTATTGACTGGAAATTCGACTCAAACTAACTCGATGCAAACTGAAATGATGGAAAAAAATTGACTCTAGAAAACTAACTCAGAATGGCTAAGACCTGAACTTAAAACTTAAAACTTGATGGCAGTACATAACCACCTGTGTTTCTTACAAGACAATATACCATCAAACTATATCAAAATGCCAATGTAACCAATCAAGCAGATGCCTTCTTGAATGATTCTCCCGATCAAATTTCTTGGTCAACAATGGAAACTGGTAACTGGGCACCCAAAAACATAATTGACCATGATCTCCTTCATCACTGAAGACAACAATAATCACCTTCACTGCAGACTGCAACAGATTTGCCAATGGATCCTAAAAAACATGAAGATTTTCTTCCTGCTGAAGAAACAAGGTGTCCTTTGCTTCAAATTCTGATCTCCCTTCAATAATAGTCTGTTCTTGGTCTTCAAAAAATTCTGAACAAATAGACGAGCAAACCTCCTCTTGGAAAGACATTTCAAAACATGAAACATATGAAGAAGAATCTGAATGGAAATCCTGAATGGTCTGATCTTCTGGAGTCTGAATATTTTGTGGGTCATCTTCATATGATATGACAGCCAGATTCTCATTACATTCATCAATCATGAAAAAAGAAATTTCAGATGATTCTTGAAACCCAACACTATCATTTCTATCATCTACCAATGATTCATCCAAGGAAACTTTTTCACTTACTTGAACGAAGATCTCATCTTGTTTTGCATCAGTTGACTGGATTATTTCCTCATGAAAGCTGTGTTCTAAAGAACTGAAAACATTTGGATCCATACCTCTGTCGTCTTTATCCCATATGATATCAACAGTAGCGTTCTCTTTTATGAGATTTGGCACAAGGTATCCCTGGTCATCACAATATGAATCTGGATCTGATATGGCTGAGTGGACATTATCACAATCTGCATTTGAAACTTGAATTTCCTGCATGCTGTCTTCTATGGACAGATCTGAAACAAAACTTTCTCTTTCATCATTTTCAGCCATATGGCAATCTTCAACCTGCTGATCTTCATAAGCATCCTCTAAGATTTCTATGTGCTGCTGAAATGGGATTCCATACAATGCTTCCAGGATTTCTTCATCCATCAAGTCATTATCCCCATAACAATTCTCAAGATCTTCAATGAAACTATCAACGTGTTCACAACAATTCTGCACTAACGTTAAAGACGAACAAGATTCTCTGTACCTCTCACAGAATATTGTATGAAAATCTTTTAAACAGTAAATAGAAGCAGATGCCAAACTTTCATACCAAGATCGGGCTTCATCCTCTAGAGTAGCCATAAACATTTTCATCAAACAGTCTTCCAGAAAACCGACCTTTAAATTATGCACATGAATGTGAAATTTCACCAGATGAAGAGCACCATTATTACCTTCCACATTTATGAACATAGGAAAATTATGAAGCCAATCCACCTTGGGCATCTTATTCGGAAAACCTGGGATGTGATATCGGCTCATGGGAGTGTATCTTCTTGCAATCCGGTCCATCTTGACAATCTTGAAGCTACTGATCTGCCTGCAGTGAAGTCACCATGAAGCATCGATTTCTGGATTGTTCAGTAAATGAAGTCGCCAGGTGAATGTTTTCAGCCTTCTGATGTCTGATCGTTTTCCACCATCAACGATCAGATATGAAATTGATACACGTACTGGGGCAAAACAATCTACAAATCGAGTGTTGCATCAACAAGCTAGACTGGAGATTGACTGAAGCAGCATTTATCTACTTACGCTGATGCATAGCAAGAGCGTTTTCGAAGGCTACCTGGCATAAATTCAGGCTCCGTCTGTAGCTTATAAAACGAATGACATCAACAAGCAAACCATTTTCTTCCCTAGTATGGTCGCCACTATGTTAGCGCTTGAATCTACCTTAGGCTGAAGGAAGGCGAGGTTCGAGGCAACATCAAACCAAGCTTAGCCTCGTAGCTAGCCCTATGAGGACAGGAGAGGGCTCTCTCCGGGTCTATCTCGACAAAGATGTCCAATAGGGCCTGAGATGACCTTAAATGCAAAACTGATAATGATTTTAGGCTAGTAAAGAAATAGGAAATAAATATTTAATAAATGACTAGGTTTTCTGGGCTGTATGGGACCAAGGAACAACATGAGAAGGGAAAATAAATCAAAGACGCAGATTGTTTCATGAGGCAAGATAAGCATGAAGTTTAACAATCAAATTGGAATTATATGGAGTGAAAGATAGCTGAAAGGCCGAAAAGGGCATATATAATGAATCCTTCTCAGACAGAAGAAGAAACACAAAACATGAACGCTTCTCCACGGCAGAGCAATACATTGGATTCCACCCTTCTTACTCAGAAGCATTCATCTAGAAATGATTATGAAATGAATAGTAAACATAACGAGGAGCATATGAAACAGAGAAAAAACATATGTCAAACGTCATACCACATGAATCTCATGAACCAGCGCTGTATCTTTTCATTAAAATCTCTATCAAAACTGTACAATGAAGCTCTCTGTTATTCCCCTACACGTTTCCTAGAACTCGCTTTTACAAAAAATTATCCATACAATAAATAAACTCAGGAGAAAATATATCGACCCAAAAACAAGGGTGTTGTTTCAACTGAAATTACAAAGATAGAAAAGATCGATTCATCTATTCTAAAAACAGAACAACGTTACATTTTCCATTTGCCAATTTTTGATGGCCAATTGAAAAAGGCATAGCGTGGATGCCATCAAATCGTGATTGTGGGCAAATTGGGAAATCCAAGCCTATTCCTTTGCTATTGTAGATATCTTAGTGTTATTTAGGCATTGGGACTTTGACATTTTAATTACGAGTCTAGATATGCAAGGCCACGTTGATGTCGAAGCGAAATACATGGGAGTAAAGAGTGGTTCAAGGATCAGCTTCTAAATAAACACTGGCCTGAAATGGAACCCTTTGTTATGATTCTTTTGCAGGAACACATTTTACAGTCAGACACTTCTTTCTCATTGTCCAGAAGGTAGCAAAGTATCGATTTTGCATCATGGAAGTCGGGTTTGCAGTGTAAGTTGTTTCAATAGTTCTCTCTATCTCCAGCTCAAATCCATAATGAAATTCTATTCTTTTCACATCTTCCAAACTTATTTCAATCGAAATTTCATCTTCAGGTGCATACGTGTCTGCGAAATGGTACAGAAGCGGTCCATGATTTATCCATACCCCTCCATCTTTGAGAATATTCGATATGATCTCAATGTATTCAACAACATTGTGTGCTGTATCAATGAAGAAACAAGTAGCCACAACATCCCATTTACCTAACTGACTTGGATCACTGTAGACCTCAACAAATTCCCCAGCACACATTGAAAACCCCTCAGTTATTCCTTTCAGGATGAATATCTGGAAAATAGATAGGCCGAAGTTGGTCCTCATCAGACAGAGAGTTAGAATTGGTATGTATCCAAGGATAAATTACCCACTCCATTGGTTCACGAGTGTGGTTCAGAATAAAACTTGAGCATATCATCATGTAATATGAGAACTCATTTCCTTGGGTTATAAAACCAAGGCGTGAAATCTCCAAAGCCAGCCGTCCAAGTCTAGCCCCAGGAACCAAGCAACTAGGTGACCTTTCCCTCGAATGATTAGGAAATTGTCGTTGAAGTTCTTCAAGAATTGGTTTGTAGCACTGATTACGTTCAGTCTCTCCCTTCGGAGCCCAATCTCGAACTATATTTCTTATAATGCACCGGACCTTATCAACATCAGCAGGAGAGACATGAAGTTGAAATGTAGGATCCTTCCAATCAAATGCCATGCAATTTGTCTCTCCATTTGATGTCGGGACTGAATGATATGTTGAGTGATCATTAAAAAATTCATTTGTTATCTTTCCACAACCATCTGGCTCACTCTTTCTTCAACCGCAAGTTATCCTACTATTACTTCGATCAGACCGAAAATCAACACTTAATTTGTTATCATCCTTTTTAAAATAGGTTGAACCATAGTTGACTGAAGGACATCGATCTTGATAGAGATTCCATTCATCCTGCGCACCTTCTACATCAAGGTCTACTTCACCACTTCTACTTCCTCAAGGCAGCTCATTTATACAAGTATTCAACATCCTATCAGTAGGTAACAAATCGTGTTCTTTCAATACATGATAGTCGTGAGAAGTATCTATTTCTGTGCTCATAGCATGTCCATCAAGACTGCCGTGTAATCCATTGAATTGATGTGCTTCTGCCGGTAATGTTTGAGATTCATCCTGATTTTCATTGGATATCCAAATATCCTCATATTCATGTGATTCACAGTCTTGGCTCATGTCAAAAGGAGGTTCAAAACCCTGGAGCATGTTTAGAACAAAAGATGAGTTCGCAATGATGCACCTTCTAAGCTGTTGATACTTCTTCGGAAGATGTGCAAGAAGTGCCTTGTGCATAGGGACAACTCCTAGGTGAAACATATCCATCATTTGGCATTGAACTGCACCTGAAGCTGCCTCCTCCACTTTCACAAGGCTGAGTTGCAAAGTAGAGTTGATCCATGACAGAATCTCATTCTTGTTGAAAAAATAGGCACTGTCCATTGTCGAGTTTCACAATTTTGTTCACAAGAATGGTTAATGAATCGAACAATGCTACCTTATGATTTCTCCACCGTATTCAATAACAAACTGGCCAGTCTTGATACCTTGGTCTACGAGAAGACCCCATCCATGTCCATCTGTTGATGATGATTTTATCCTGTCGACCCTGTGCGCCACGTGTGAGCCCAATGTGCCGCGTCGGCCCCGTGCGCCGCGCTGGAGTTAATTCACATTGTGCAGAGGCACCCAATGCGCCGCGCTGTGTGAGTGCGCCGCACATCACAAATTCACCATATTTCGATCCTTACACTTCGTTTCTCCTATCCCACTGAATTTTTCATGATTTCTCCGGCTCCAAGCTGACTTTGCCTATGCTAATGAATAAGACAACGAAAACATCTTTAAGGATATGGATTTCGATTTTGGCAAACCCACTACTTGAAGACTTGGCACTTCTTACAATAAACTCTGTTTTTTCTCTTGGACAAAATAAATCTCTTTGTTGTCTTTTGCAGGGATGTTTAGCATGAAGTTTGGCAAGGTGACATACAGCCTGCATTTGAAATCTTCAAGACGGAAAATTACATGGTTATTACAAACAACTAATTTGCCAATTTCTTCTCCAAAACAGGGTTTTGGAGAAGAATCATCCTTGAGCATTACTGATGATGAAACTCTTGAAATAAGAAACTTATTGAACCTTCCTCTAGCCTGCACATGTTATTGAAGCACTTTGAGAACAACAATTTGCAAACCTAATGACCAAGTTGACTCTTTTTGACCAAAATAGCATTAATGACTGTAAATGACGAGAAATGAACTTTGGTGAATTTGACTCTGACGGAGGACTGACAAGACCGAGTCTAACAGAATCAACTTCTTCATGGATTTCTCCTTCCTCATGAGGCATGCTTATAATAGCTTATGCTTCCTTAGGAGGTGAACTAGGTGGTGGAGATTCTGGAAATCTTCCTCTCCTTTGCTGTGGCTCACTTTGAGACCCTCTTGCTTCCACCAATGTGCCTTCTCCTCTCTTGATATTGAGCCTAGTAAGCATCTAAAACTTGCAAATAGTTAAACAAATCTTTACACTAAACAACACCAGAGGATAAACTCTAGCTTTGATACCAATATGATATGAAAGGACTGTATGATTTTTGTTGTGCTAAGTGTATTTTCAGTTATATAACATGTGCATACTTGTCTCCATAGTTTTATTAATGATTGATAATTTTAACCATGAATTGCAGGTGATTTTAGTGAATTATAAGCATTAAATAAGAGAAAATAACAATGAACATCAGTGTAAAATAGATAAATAAAATGCCACATAAAATTTACACAACAGGCATGATGAAGCAGTTTACCCATCCTGGGTTACATCTGCTAGTCCAACTCCCAATGGCATGTCCATCTTTCATTATGCTAAATATTTTGCAAATACATGTGTTTACAGGCCTCTAATGTCTTTTTTCTCTCCACCAATGGCTCTAGAATTCTCCAATTAGTATAGATTGACTATTCATTCACTCAGAATGGGAAAACATTTAGCCTCCAACTCATTTTCCCAGTAACACCTAGACAAACTCCACTAATTGTGGAGAAATCCACTTAACTGGAGTTAAATTTTCCCAAATCTGCATAAAAAAAGGGCACCTCCAAGAACTAAAATAGTGCTAACTACAAATTTAATGTTATGGGTAGGGGGTGGTGACATGCCAACCCACAAAACCCACGGTTATAGTAAATGTCGGAGCAGAACTCCATTTAAACCGTGGGTATCAACCTTTAAACCGTAGTTTGAAGCAGATTTAACGTACCTGTCGTATATAAAACCTTAACTACGTCGAAATGTCACCATGTGACAAGGTTGCAGTTGTGATAAGTGTTACAGAGATGAAGGAGAATTAACCTTTGTCGTTAATGTTTTATGTTGCAATGTGACCATCCTTCCGTGGGGCCGCCGGTGGTCCCAAACCCCACACTCATATGTATTAAACCTTAAATACAACTCGTGACCCTTAGAAGTTAAGATTCATGGCGCAACGTAGGTGGTGTGGAGGGTGGTTGCTCTACTAGAGGTCGCGGGGTCAAGCCCTGTGGACCTCCATAAAATTTTAATACTCCTTCCCAGGGAAACATGGCGACCTCAGGGCTGGCCACGTGTCACCCTTCCATTTGCTCTTAAAAAAAAATCTACAGTCGACCAACGAATCAAAACATGCCACTTGTTAGCCTAGGATTTGTTCTGAGGAAAGAAATATTCCTCAGAATATTACTTTTGTTGACTACGCACCCTCCATGCTAACTGGGCATCCCAGTCAAACCTGTCATAAAATTTAGCTGTTTGCGAATTCGATCAGAACGCGATATCTCCCTCATACGACATCGGTTTTTTGAACCATTCATGCCTCTAAAATCAGGATGAAGAGATCTATGGAACCATATTGGTTTCAAATCAATCCTATGAATTTAATTTTTGAGAAAAATTTATGAACTCCTGATCATCCGCAGTGATAATTTGCTGCTCCGAGTCAGCAAGGTGCTCTAATCCTTGGTTATGCAATTTCCTTGATGGCATGTCCCTACAAATCTCAAGTTGAGGTATTGAAATAAGATTGGATGAAAATGTTTGCAAACCTTGGATCAAATAAATATTGGGGACATCTTGCATAGCTACAAGAGTTCCTCTAACCAGTGAAATGACTTCTCCAACTACTGGTACTTATGATGGTTTCTCCTCTTCTATTGTACCAGCATTGGTATCTGTGCCCTCCTCCTCATGCATCTCCTGAATTATGCATGGGACTCTCAATGTGTTAAGCCCCTATATTAGTAGTGTAGCCCCTTAGTATGTTAGTGTAACCCCCCTTATTGTTATTATTGTACCCTTGTAACCCCCATTTTGTTATTATTGTGCCCTTAAATTATTATTGTTAGGTCGGCTAGGATTACATTATGGCCCCATGGACTCCTATATATCGAAAGGAGGTTTTGTAAATTGTATCATCAAAGAATTGTGCATTTATGTAATGTATTGGAGGTTTCCCCCTCAAAGTGGCTTATTTCTAAGGCGTTGATATCTCTTTTCTTCTCTTTTTGAAGCTGGTTACTCAACATTTGGTATCAGAGCCTTTGGATTCTAGGGTTTCGCTGCTCTAAACAGGTCATCGTGGCATGTTCGCTATAAATTTTTTTCTACGAAGTTTCAGAAGCTGAAATTTTTAGGGTACGAAGCTGAAATCTTGAGGAATATTGTATAAAAATTCCAGAGCTTGGTTCGCAATATTTTCGGAGATATGATCTGTGGAAGTCAGGTATTTTTTCAGGCTCCTAAATAGGTCATCGTGGAATTTGCGCTATAAAGTTTTTTCTACGAAGGTTCAGAATCTGAAATTCATATGGTGCGAAGCTGAAGTCCTGAGGAAATTAGTCAAAAAATTTCAGAGCTTGTTTCGAAATATTTTTGGAGATATTATCTGTGGAAGGTAGTGCTTGTTCAGGCTCCTGAATTGCATCTAAAAGAGGTGATCGTGGGAAAAGTTCAATAACTCTCTCTATGGAGAGTGGATTTGAGTGTCGTTAAAAGTGGTCACAACTACACGGACTGTAGTTTCTTAGCTATCAATTGTAGAAACAAAGGACGAAACAGTGACACGTGGCAAGTCCTACAAGTTTGCTCTACTGAACCAGTCCAGAATTAGGTCATTGTGGGAGATTGGACACAACTTTGTCTTGGGGAATCCAAATTAGATCAGACCTGTGGAATTTGAAAGAAGATTCAGAGGGCTACTACAGAGCTGAATTTCAAATATTGAAGATTTTCAATTATAGAGATAATTCAATTTCAATATCGAGCTCCTCAAAAGCAAGAAAAAGGTGTGTATTTTGTTTTCCGAATTGCATAAATCTTGTTTGAAAAATCAGTTTGAAGTGATTCCAAGGGCCTATTGAGTATATATTTTAGTATTGGGTTCTGAAATGCCTCCTAAAAATAATTCCATACCCATTAATCCCTCAAAAAGCTATACTATGACGCATGAAGAGGAAGAGTTGCAGTATGAGATATCAAAATTACGGTACCAAGTGCAACAAGTTTCGATCTTACGAAGAGGAATTGAAGATGAAATAGATGGTTTAAAAGAAGAAATGGAGGCTAATTTGGATGGTTTGAAGGATCAAATAATAGCAAATATGGATGATAAATTAGTGGAAGATCACATCGAGCATCAACAACAAGTTCTCCAACTCTCAAAGGATAACCCAACTTTGGTGCAGAATCTAATGAAACAACAGGAAGATCAACATGACATCGAAAGATGTTATGAAGCAGTCATAGCAACAAGAACTCGACAAGTACGATCAATTTCAGAGTATCTCAGCAAGTGGAAGAACTTTCCTATAGAAGATTTCACATGGGAGGATGGAGAATTTATAAAGGTACATCAAGAAACAACTGGCGTTGAGGACAACACTTGTTCAAGGAGAGGGGCATTGTTAAGCCCATATATTAGTAGTAGCCCCTTAGTATGTTAGTGTAGCCCCCCTTATTTTTATTATTACCCTTGTAACCCCCATTTTGTTATTATTGTGCCTTTAAATTATTATTGTTAGGGTCGGCTAGGATTACATTATGGCCCCATGGACTCCATATAGAAAGGAGGTTTTGTAAATTGTATCATCCAAGAATTGTGCATTTATGTAATGTATTGGAGGTTGCCCCCTCGAAGTGGCTTATTTCTAAGGCGTTGATATCTCTTTTCTTCTCTTTTTGGAGCTGGTTACACAACACAATGTCAAGAGCTAAATACCATCTTGCAAATATGCAAGTGCTCATCCTCCTGATGCAAGTATGTCTAAATCTAGTGGTGGTGGTGGTTACTCCTTTTCTGAAGTGATAATGATGACATATTCCCTTTTCTCCTCATTTAATTTCTCATCAATGAGGGGAAATGTCTTTATGGAAAGTGTCTCCAGTTTTCTTCTATCAAACTTCTTGATCACCCTTTGAGTGAAGTCTGCATAAGCAGTCACTCTTGCATGCTTCATATGGCTAAACCATCAATCATTTGCTTCATCCTCAAGGTGCAATGCTTCAATATAAAAAGCCTCTCTTTTTTCTACTCGGTGTAGCTGGAAGAATTCATATAACTCCTTCATCCAAGCTTTCACTATGCTTGTGGATGGCCCATAAAATGTAGGCAGGAAAAACTATTCTATATGTGCCCTTTTCTTTTATTATTGATGTGGGGTCTCTGGTTCTCTTTGATATGAGAGAACTGTTGGAGAGTTAGATTCTCCTTGAATGCTCTAGATTGATATTTGTACTCTGCAAGATAATTACTTAGAATCTCATGCTCTAAGTGTCCTCCATCTCCATGTCATTCATATCCTTCTGCAAGGAAAGTGGACATAGAAAAGTGTTGTGGAGCTCTTTGCATTGCCAGTTGTTTATGTTGTTGATAGGAAGTGCTTTTACCTTCCTTATTATAAAACCCTCTTGAGGTTTCTCTTTGAATTTTCCTTCTCATTTCCTTAATCTCTGTGGAGAGATACTGCATAAATCCAAATATAAGTGTGGAAAAACTTAATCCTTCTGCCATTGAAGACTTCTTCTTTTTCTTCTTCTTCTTCTTATTCTTATGATGTCATGAAGTGCACACAATATGAGCCAAATATCATTCTCTGATGATGCTGAAACTTTAGATCCGGGACGTATGATGGATACCCAAGATAACCCAGAAAGGATTTTCTAGATCTATAAGTTTAGGAAAATCACCCTCTTAGGGATTCACATATACAACTGTTGGGTATGTAGATTTGAAGCATAATCTGATCAAATATCGTTTAAATAGTATATATAATCAGATATATTCTTGAAGCACTGATACCTTCACTAGATCCTTGGGCTAAAAGCTCAAGATCTAGCTCCTCCAACCTTCTCCACGGAATACATTTGCTTCTACACAACTGTTTGACAAAACTGCGATGTCAAGGAGAGAGGCTATCTATCCTACTGCTAAATATGTCAAATCAGATCAATGGCAGTGGAAACAGTGAATGAAAACTAAGGATATCTTCCCTCATAATATTTCTAGCTGAAATGGTCAAAACTTCCTTCATCCAATAGATCTATAGGACTAAACTACGAAATCCTTGAGGGGACTGCTGCTACATGGAGGTTAAACACAATGGCATGAATGCTAGATATGGATCTACTTATCCTGAAAGGCTGAACATGAAACACAAGTAGATTGATGAATCCTCCACTAGTTTCCTAGATGGAATGGTAGAAACAACCTCCCGAAGATGGCACCAATACTTGATGAGGAATGTTGCTCAATAGAAATCTTCCCAGAGTAGGCACACGAAGTCCCCCATCGGTAAGGGTGGGATTTATGCTCGGAAGCACCCTATGCTAAATAGCACTATAGACTGAGCTAAACATCATAAGCGTGCATAGAAATTTCAAGGGGTTGGTGAGCCACTTAGATGTATCTCCTCTCAAATTATATGTGTTGATGTATCACTACATTTTCTAGTTTATGTTCTATACTCTTTTCTTTTCCATTTTATAATATTACAGTGGTATCGGAGCTCTGATACCAATTTAATATTACAAAATGGAAAAGACAGGAATATAGAATGTTTGCTACATTCCAAATTAAGAAAAACATGAATATAGCACTAAATTTTGAAAAATGCCGGAAATGTGCTGCAACTAGAAATCACATTAAGACATCATAATCATGAGCAGAAAAAAACTAAATCATATCATTAAGGATCAAAAACATTAAAAGTACACAATGCTACAAAAGGAATGCACTCAAGGCACAAGATGGTTGAAATACGCTAAAGAAATCTAGTACTGGAAAGTATAACTGTTGCTGCTCAAAACTGCTACCACTAGGAAGAAGATCTATGTGTGAGAGGATACTATAATGCTTACAAGGATCCATTATTTTAACAACAGATTCTACTCGAAAAACCTAGAAATGGTTTTTCCATATTTTAATTTTGGATTTTCGGCCCTTTTTGGGTTGCCCTTTGCACCCCTTCTGACTGACTTACACACTCCCTGGGGATGACTGTTGATATGGGGCTGAAAGAATGATATATCAGTTGTAATAGAACACAATCAACTTAATAGATGAAGGGTCAATACCTTATCCTGATCTTCAAGCTAGAAGCTTGAGAACTAGCTCCGCCTTCCACTTATTAAGTTGTAGCTGCACACTACACAACTACTAGACTGAATTACGTTTTCAAGAGGGCTGAAGTGGTAGATGGCTGCTAGATGATGGAATATAGCTCACAAATGATGGAAATGGTCTCTCTGAAGTGAGGGAAAGACTCCTCATAGGATTCAAAGATTAAACAATTGGAACTTCCTTCCTCAACTGGATCTACCTGGTTGGACTGTGTAACTCCTCAAGGAACTATTGCTACATGGAGGTATAAAATGTTGACCTTATGCCCAATATGAAAAAATTTCTCCGAGAAGACTGAGATGTAAGCACAAGATGAAAGGATGAACCCTCCACCAGTTTCTTAGCTTAAATGCTAAGAACTACCTTCCTCCTCTCAAACACAAAGAAAATAAATGTGTAGTTCCTAAAGCTGTATGTGCAGAAGAGAGGGGTTGAATGTGGCACCAATTTTGAATGATCAATGGTTGCTCAAATAGTAGGCACTCGAATTCCCCCATGGGAAAGGGTGGGATTCCTGCTTGGGAACACCTGTGTGCTAAAAAACACAACAAACTTAGCTAAACAACTGAAGTGTGCAAATAATGTCAAATGATAATACAATATGAAATTCTAGACCTATTTTCTTTGCTGCCTCATCTTCCTTATATGGTTGTGAGCCTTCCCTAGCCTTGGCCCACCTCATAACTACATTGCACATGTGGCCACTAGTCTCCATAAACATGGCATTGTCTCTCCATGATCTCCATGATATTTGCATCTACTTTCCACTCCTCCATCATGATTGCATTCAATGCACCACTTCCTCCACCACTACATCATTACTATCTCCATCATCTTCTTCATTATTCTCCATGATCTCCACTCTTCCTCCATTAATAATATTCCCCACCATTCCATAATGCTGATATACTATCTAATTAACCCACATTCACACAAAAAATTGGATTTTATTCATCTATGGGTTTTCTGGGTCCCTCCACCCTTTTATTTACGTACTAAGCAATAAAAGTACGAATTTTAATATTCCAATTAACTGATGGAAAATTGGGAATATTACACAAGCTTTTATATATTTTTCTAGGAATCGGGTCAAATGGTATAGGGCTTATAGAATATTCCAAAGAAGAGAGAATGGTTTATATCTTTGGCTCAGAGGTGAACCCAACAGTCCACTGCGAACTTTTATAAAGCACAAAAGCTTCATGCAACGACCTGGAGTTGTTCCTTATTTATCCCCTATTCACAAAGACATTATTCTAATAGGCCTTGAGTATTTTGAAGAAATCAAAGAAGAAGCCCTTCAAGTAGCACAAAAATGGTGGAAAGCATCTCCTAATAAGGTAAAAAACATAGAGCCTTTTAATTACAAGATTTTTCAAGCAGCAGACTATCAAATGAAACATTATGGGCAAATGGTTATGTCAAAAGGACCCACATGGATTGGATGTCGGTATAGATTTCCAATTATCTCATATCCCCAGATGCTTACCATGTTGATTATGATCTTTCTGAAGGAGAATAAATTGAGGCATTCAAGATACCAAGGAACAATAATGGATTTCAGCATCATGGTGAACCCTCCTACCTAGCTTATTCCCTAACTATGTTACATGTCAATCATATTTTTGAATGAGGACATGCAATAAGATAAGTTGTGCGATGATATTGGGACATGGAAATGGTATGATTCTTCTCCTCATTTCCCTAATAAATATTATGTCTTTAAGAATTTTATCCTTAGTTTACAATGATTTGAGAAGAAAAGGATAATGGAAATTAGTTAATGGTAGTATAGTTAATTTAAGCATTTTCGATGTCAGAAAGTATTTATTTAAGTAAATTGGTGTGAAGATTGATTTAATTGAATGATTTTTGTTCCTTCGAGATAGTGAAGAATGCTCTTCGACAGGTTTTTGCCTTATTTATGGAAAAATATATCTCAAGGCATGAATATGGTCGAAGAAATAAAATCGAGGAGAACTACTTAATTATATTCAAATAGATTATAGTTGAATGAGGAATGTTGAGAATCTTTTGATTCTGAGGATAGCTCCATTGTCAGTTTCTAAATGTAATATATAAGATGATAGTAAAACGATAGAAGGAGATTCTCGATTTCAATTATTCACTGTGTATTACAAATATCAATATGATTTTGAACTCTCTAAAGATTATTCTGTAAAAAATTTTGAAGTTAATGAATTTGTGTGAAACTTTACCTTAGTTCTTTTGTATTGAGTTATCCAGGGAAGTGCTTCCAGAGACCTTTGGCCCAGTCCATGGAGGATCTATTGTGTGTTATGTATCACTATTCATTGGTTACTTGTCATATTGACATTAGTTGTGTTATTGATTACTTGTTTCTTTCTTATAGTAGTTAATCGCTTCAACTTTACAACTTGTCATTCTGTTAATCATTTCCTGAAATTGCTGATTGAATTGTGTGAATTAGTTATATACATGTAAAAGTTTGATTGTGTGAATTTCATGAGTTATCTATGATAAGTAATATTTCTGGCATTTGTGTGATTTAATAGATTTCCTTATGCACTTGATTTGTTGAAGTATTATGGAATATATATAGTGGTTGATAAGTTAGAATATATTTCTTTCACGAATCATAGAAATATAGCCATAGAAGTAATCATTTGTTGTTATGAACCATTTATTTCTATAACTATTGAATATGGATGATATTTCTTGTAATTATTCTCTAGTGAGTGATTCAAATTATTTCATAATCTAAGAATCTATATTTTCATAGACTGTTTTGATAGACTTGAAATAAAATATGAATCACAGGTTGATAAGATTAACGAAGGTAGGATTAATTTGATTTTTAGGAGTCATCTTAGTGCCCAACAGAGTGTATCTACATCACTGAGAATAATGAAAATTGAAATAAATAATATACATCAATGTAAATCGAAAAGTAATATACCATAGTAATTAATAATTCACTCGTGACATATACATATTCTCTCAAAACCAAATCTCATGCATTCTTTCAAAAAATATTTTAGTCACGTAGTTCCATACTTGTTTTTCTGCAAGTTTTATACCCGATAATAAATCATATATTTAATATAAAGGATTTTTTTTCTATTAATTATAAAATTAGAGAAGTAAAGAAACATAGATACTTACAAATTCCATAATTAATTTTTGATATTCCAACATATACTCACAACCGTTATTTAACCCAATATGAATCAATTCTTCTGATGGCTTTTCTATGTATGTTAGCGCCTATTTGAAGGCATTCAAGGATAGTTGTTGTAAAAAAACTTAAAATATAAAAAACTAAAACCTTGAGCTGTTATAATGAAATATTAACATTTACCTACAAACTTTGAAATCAACCCTTTTCTTCTTTGTCGTCCTCTTTTATGTGCTGAACAAGTTCCATCTTTTTTTATTTTCTGCAAGTAAATACTTGAAAAATAAAATTTAATGCTAAATTATTTTTTATATGTAAAAATTCAATCATGATTACATACATTTGAAGAACCTTGTTGTTGAGGAGGCTCCTATTATGATGCAATTATGCCCATTTCTTTGACCATCTCCTTATACACATTTCTAGACATTCCTACTGGCATGTTTCGTATATTAGTGCATTGATAATTTTGGATTTTCATTATCTTCCTAAAAGAAGTAATAAACTATTTTTATAATGATATATGAAAACTAAATATAACAAAATTGATATTAATTAATTAATGGCTTGTAGTAATATATACATAAAATTCTAGAAAATCATTCTACACAATTATGAATATTACCTTTTGAATTATTTTTTGTTGTTGTTGTATGTTTTTTCTATTGCAAGTCTGACATGTTGGATTGACTATTGCTCTAGAAACGTTTCGTATAGTTTATATATAATTTCCTTCTTAAAATAATCTCATTGGTTTTTTTATTTCAAGTGGAAAATAATTCTATACGTTCATTCTGATAGATCCCTCATATTTTTTGTAAAAAAAAAAACCCCTTTCATTAACTTCTAACACCACTCTAGATGAGCTAAGGACCAATTCATCGTAATTTACATGTTCCATAAATTTTATTTTCTTAGAAAAACATTGATATTTTCCTTCGTTGTTTCTCTTTGTAGAACATTAAATGTATATGAATTAATATATTTTTTGAAACATGTTATATAATATTATTATGTATATTATTAATGAAAATAAAAGATAAATAAAAAACTCATACTCAATAGTATATTTTCATTCTGCAATATTTTTATTAGCCTTTTATGCTCTTCTACACTTATATTAGAAATAATATTATCATAATTTATTTTTTGGCTTAGCATGACACATACCAACTAATACATATTAGTTAAACTTAAATATAGTTTAAACATGTTAATTTTGTAAAGAGTTTACAAAGAACCTGCCTTCTATAATTTTTTTGATGTGTTGTCATTGTGTCGATCAATATTTTTGTTACTTGAGATCTACTGAGAAATTTTTTATCAATATAAAACATCTACCATTGACTACATAAGCCATTAGATATATTTTAAAAATAAATAAAATAAATTTTGGCCAAAAAAATCTCTAGTAATTGGTGTGTTTATTCAGATAAACACACCGATTTGTTTATAAGACTAAAAATACTCGACCTTTAATTGTTCAACACTGTTATCACTGGAAAATAATACAAGCAAGAGACATTGGGAAATGTCACGAAGAAGGTACATATAAGGATTAACACGGAAGAAAGACATCACGAGAACTGAAAAATTCATCTTTTCCTAAGGTTAAGCAGGCAAATTTATCAAATAGTGCATAGAAATCATTGACCCTAAGCGATCTGTGTGGCCTTTTATTCGATAGTAGCGAAGGTCACCGCAGATATCCGTCAGATAGCTGTGCGATCCTGGTTATGTGGAAAGTCACCATCTTAGACCACTTGGCACACTTGAAGAAGAATATTCCCACTCAAGCTAACCAAGTACAATCGCCTTCGAGCCAAGTTAAGGCTTTAATGCATCACACAAAGGAATCATACACCCACTCTTGTGTCGACATCCATCTTGTACAAAGAGAGGGAGGAAATATTTGAAATTTTTCTATAGAAGACTACCATGGGAAGAGGAACATGAGAACAAATTGTTATGATCGAAAAATTTCTTGAGAGAAAACATGCATTGTGTTGTCCAAGCAACAAGGAGTGGAATGATTCAACTGTTGGCCATCCAACACCTGAATCCAAGAGAAGAAGTTCACTAAGTGTCCATTATTCTACCATCCATCGATGAGAGAGAGAGGCTTGTAATAAGATTAAAGAGAAGAGACCCCCTTACCTTGAATATTAGAGCTCCATAACTCTAAGGACTCATTGTGAGTGATTTAGCATCCTAATCTCTTATACCATCAGCAACTAATAAAAGGGGAAGAGTTCTTTATTTGGATTATTAGTGTGTTTGACTCGATGGAGCTTCTTATTGTACATGAGTATTTTGTTTCTTGTTTCTTCTTTATTGTAGCACACTATGTTATTTACTTAGTTTACTACATGTTATGTTATTCCAGTAACAATATAACAAACCAATTGACCTGTTACTTGCTTGTAGGAAAGCAACCTCCCCTATCAAGCACAATATATTTTGTTCGCCCATGTGCCAAATACACAACACTAGAAATGGCAACTCCACTTCTTCTTTTTTTAAGCTAGTGGTTGTTGATTGCAAGTCCTCTCTCCTACCCAAACTTGCTACAAGATCACTCATGCTTCCCCTCAGCACTTATCAGTCATCCTCAGTGAGAAATTTGGTCCAGAGAAGGTGGAGTTTTAAGACACTGTAAATCTGCATGCGTTCAACCCAGACATACGCTCAAACTTCGCGCCTATGCGAAAATAAGCCGCGCGGAAGATAGTGAGTAAATTTTCATTGTTTTTTCTCATTTTTAGCAGTTATAAAGTAATTGGAAACCCATAATAAATTTTCCATCACTGGTGTTTTGGTGTTTCATGACTAGTTAAGACACTTTTTGTTGAATTTTAGCTTATTAAATAGTTTGTTTTAATTTTAGTTTTGTATCATTGCAAATCACACATATTTTAAGTAAGGGTGAGTAAGTGGCCTTCAATCCAAAAATGATATCTGAACAAACTATTTGTTGGTAAAAGACACCAAACACATAGGATAAACAATGGAAATTAAGTGGTCCATACATCCACAGATCTTTAGCTATTTTTTGTTTTTTCAAATTTTTTGGATTAGTCTAGTTAATTTTTTTGCATTAGGATTCGTGGCCAGGACCAAAATATCAAAAATAAGGCAAGTAATCTATGGCACTCTTGCACCTCTCGGTGAGACTGGGTACACATAGGAAAGATTTCTTAAGATAATTTTCCATCTCCTATAGTGAAAAACTTAGTCTAACTAGGCAAAGTGTAAGTGGCCCATAATCCGCACATTTTTACTTTATACAAGGAAAAATCACACATAGTGTAATTAGAGAAGGATTTTAAAGGATCACCGCATATGCATATATTATAAAATTTATGATTGTACACTCCCAAGCACACATGAATAATCTGTAAGTATTGGACTAGAAGCCACCTAGTGCGTTGGGACCTTTTTCCTCTCCTTATGGTTGCTTCAGCAAGACACACCTTAAGAAAATTAAGACTCTCTAAGACTAACCACAAATTTAACTCACTAAATTCTCCCCACAGGGGCCACAAAAGAAATTATAGTTTAGGTTAAGACCATTGGGGATATGCATCCAATAAGTTGCCATGATCATTCTACATTTTGAAACGTAGATGCTTAATTTTTAGGGAGCCTAGAATCTGTCTATCTTCCCATGGAACAGAATTCCTGAGCGCTGTAGAGTCTTGTTTTAGAGGGTGTTAAGCTTAGGCCCAATGCATGCGGTACTCTTTAGGACTAACTAAACCATATAGTTCTCAGTACTGGTAGCTGAATTCCAAGAATCTGAAGGCTCGAATGCTCACATGCGACAATGATAATTTAGTGGAAAGATCTAGGGCATCCTTCCCTATAAGAGATGGTGTAGGCAACACTAGATCCTCATATCTTTACCTTGGTCGATTCTTTGACTGCTGGAAGGCATCACCATTTTTTCGGGACGTTAGCCCCAACACCCATAAGAAGATATCTTCGTAAGGCCTACTTTCATTTGAGAGTGTAAGGATGATTAGGTCTTGATAGGAATTTTGAGTATCATATGCCAAACAACCAAAATGATATTTTTGGATTGATTGATCACATAGAATTAATATAAAGGAAAAATTACCTTTTATTTTTTGCTTTGTATAATGTATGTGATGATATTTGATGTGGTAATAATCTTCCTCTAAAAAAACTAAAAAATATTTCCAAATTAACTGAGTCGACAACATAACGGACCAAACAAGACCTCGTCGATCTAGATGTTTTTGGGACCTCCCACCATTAGAGGGATGAGTCCCAGGTCTTTAGCCATTTAGGAGTCAAAGATGACACATTTCCACCATTATTGGTTCATGTTTTATCAAGACATTTCTAGTTGGAAACCCCCAAGGGTCACCCAACACCACACCAGTGGAAAACCCGACAGGGTCACCACACACAACCCCTCCCATAAGCCCCAATGGGCAGAGGAGCGCTACCCCTCCAGGGAGTCAGTAGAACACACAGTAGGGTATGACATAGGGTAATATTATGCAGAAAACCCCCATACATCATTACACTCAGATACCTATGTTCCCATAATACACAATGGTGGTCAACACTCATCTACCATTTTTAGCATCATTAAACGTATGAGATCTATCAAATCTAACTAATGACACCATTTCTCAGAGCCCCAATTGGCCTCCCATGCCCATGAAGCTCTCCTAAAACATACCAAAATTAGAAGGGAAGCAAGAGGAAGAACCTAGAAATCATATTATGACTTTCCACCTATGGTGTTCATATAATAGTATTACTGATGATACTATTCGATTAAGACTATTTCAACGCACTCTAACTGGACTAGTTGTGAAATGGAATGTAGAGAAGCATTCTGATTCACATGGAACCTTTAGTTCCGTTGCTAATGTGTTCCTCACATAACTTCAATTACCCATCCACCATGTTTTGGGGATATAATTATTGACCTATTTTAGGCAAACTACAGTTGTCCATATCTTGGACCATCTCCATGAATGCCGACAACGTCACAATTTTAGTAAGGCCAAAATCGACGATAGATTCTACTAGAATTATTTCTGAAGACTCTCATAATAGAGATCTCAAAACATGTGGTGACACAGACCTACTTCCGAAGAAGATTCCATTTGTAAATTCTAGCAACTGGAACATATTTACACTCTTTCAGGATACATTTACAATGTCTTGCCTAACACCCCATGCCTGCAAACTTACATAGAATTTCCAGGTGCATCAAATACTACAGACATCTTGATCAGCTCATTGGCCCAAGGTCACCTAGGAAGCAGTATTCAATACCTAGGCTACTCATATGATTCTGACCAGAACATCACGCAGCCTTGATACCACTAGAGTCACTCTACACTCTGTAGAATATAAAAAATAGGGTGTCATGATACCATCAACAATAGGTAAGCTCATACCCTCCATCTCAAGGGAGTCAATACTTAGCTAGGAATTTTGATGGAAGAGATCGCCACCAACAATCTTACACCAACAAGGGTTATGGAAACCTGGTTGCCTCATTCTCTTGAGTTGTGAAATTTCCACTCAGGGAGTTACCAGATGCATCGAATATTGGAGATGACTTGATTGGGTCTTTGGCCTAACGTCACCTAGGAAACAGTAATTAGTATCCAGGAAACTTAAGGAGTTACCAGGCACGTAAAATACTGCAGACGGCTCGATCAGGTCTTTGGCCCAAGGTCACCTAGGCAACAATAATCATCACCCAAGATACTCAGAGGGTTACAATGCGCGTCGATACTGCAAATGATTTGATCTGGTATTTGGTCCAAGATCACCTAGGAAGAAGTAATCAGTACCCATGGTACTTAGGGAGTTACTAGATGCATCGAATACTACAGATGGTTTGATCAAGCCTTTGGCCCAAGGTCACCTAGGCAGTAGTACTCAACACCTAGGATAATTAGGGAGTTACCAGGCATGTCGAATACTGTAGATGGTTTGATCAGGTATTTTTACCAACGCCACCTAGGAAGCAATAATCAGTACCCAGGATACCCATTCATTCTACTCATAATGTATCACAGCCTGGCTATCGGGAAAGTCACCCCAACACTAATATATGAACCAGGTACAAGGGAACCAATATTCCACATTCCTCACACAGAATAGACCATCGCCACATCGTAATGTGTCAGTCAATCTAGTGCAACCTTCTGAGGCTCATAAACAAGCATACATCCAGGAGAATTATGACAATCCTCCTAATGTTGCAAGGAAGAAGCCTA